>WOGN01010473.1:0-10390 GCA_015342105.1 Leptinotarsa texana | reverse complement strand
TGTATCGGTAAGTTTGTTCTATCTTTCAGGTCCCATCTTCGGATAGCTTCTTCTGTATTATTTGAAGTGCTTCTTCGACAAGAACGTTTGTGTAGAGGCTTTCCACGTCGAAACTGATCAGTTGATCCTGCTCTTTGACTTTTATTTCCCCTAGTAGTTCAACGAAATGCCTTGAATTTTTCACAAAAGATGATGTTTTACCCTGCAGTGGTTGAATTATTGGCAGTAAAAATCTGGACAATTTCTGAGTGGCTGAATCTCTGGAGCTAATGATCGGTCTGAGCGAAAAATCCTTTTTGTGGAATTTGATACAGATGTTCACAAAGTGAAGAATAAATTCATTATCTATCAACTTTTCTTCAAAAATGCACTTTTTTACGTTCCAATCGCAATAATAAATACGTTATCAAGAATGTTTTTCTAGCACAAAATTCAGTTTTGCCAAACTCTCAATCTTAGTCTACATTTTTTCCAACACCTGAAAAGTTTTCTCATTTGAATATTTTTTGTGATTAGTTGTAACTCTTCGACTTTGTATCATCGTTGACGATATTTTGTGTTTCTCTTCAAGTAAATTATATTTATTAAAAGTATATTTGATTATGAAATATATGTTCGGAAAGAAAGTCTTTCGATTTTTCATGTAATCGTTGAAGTATGAATGAATAATGGATATAGGTATGTATCGAAATATAAATTTTGCACATATTGGTGCAATATAAATTCTGCAAATATATTCCAATACACTGATTCAGCACTGGAATATTCAATATCTAAGATTTTCCGGGAGCGAGGGTTGGAAGGTTAATCGATTGAACGTGTGTGGTTCACTAAATCGCTGTAAAACTGTTTAAGAGTTGCCTAACCCTGAATTTTTCCATAATTCTCACCTATTGAGGGAAATATATTTCAAATTGAAGGATATTAATATATAGGCAATTTCGCTTGCAAGTTATCACTTTCTCTCTTGAACTATGTCTAGGATTCAACCACTCGTGAGCTGTATTCGGGCAATTTAAATAACAACCAACTGAAATGTCTCTGGATATTGAAGCATGTCGAAGACATATCTGCATCTTCAAAATGAAAACAGAAAACATTCATTCTGATACCAAACATAGATGCGTATTTTGATCTCACAGGAATTCAACTTAAACAAATAAATTTTAATAGATTTTGACAAAAAAAAGAAAACGTTAACAATTATCATGGAACGATGTCCACAGTTGATTAAAGATGAAAAGTGGTTGAAAATTCCTTTTGTAGCAACATGTATTTTATTATATTGATATTTGTTAATTTTCCAATTCTCTATACATGAGGACCTCAATAGAATTACTGAGAAACCTAAACCGATTTTAACGAAGATTGACGAAAAATTGAGTTATAGTGGAAAAGCGCAAGAGTCCTGGCTGAGATATTTGAACATGAACAACTGTAAAATTGTAAACAATTTTGTTGGTCAATTAAAATCCACTATGAAATGCACACACTATGGACACTCTTCAATAACCTTTGATCCTTTCTAGGATTTGTCCCTCCCCATACCACACATAACTGACCAATTGAGTTTGTCACAAAGCTTGGATTTCTTTCTTCACAAGAGAGGAAACTCTGGATGGATATTGAAACCAACGTGTTCGAGGTGCAAGGAAAGAAGAAAATGCACAAAGTCCCTATCAATCCATAAGTTTACACGTATTTTAGTAATTCATTCAAAAGATTCAGAGGCAAATTGAATGTTGCCATCGACTTTTCTCTAGAAGCATTAGATATGACCAATTATGCAGTAGACAATGTGGCCCCTTGCCGTTATAATCTATATGCACTTTCGAATCACAGTGGGACTACTTGCAACGGGCATTACACAGCATGTTGCAGACACTCTTATAGTGGCACGTGGCATGAATACAACGATTCACACGTGTCCCCAATTTCATCGCTTGTGAGTGAGTATATCCTCTTTTATGAACAGGAAGGAGCGTAGCTGCAATTTTCAGACGTTTTTTTCTTTTTTCTCGAATTCTGTTAATTGATTTGTATTACTTGATTAAACAATATCGAATAAAAAATTAAAGAGTATAAATAAAAAAAACTCGTTTCCAAAAAGTAAATTTTGATCTTATCGATTCTTTCAGTTAGTGAAGTGTTAATTTATCGTTTTGAACTCAAAGAATGATCAGTCGATCAGTATTTTCATAGTGATGCCTGTTTCGAAGCAAATATGATAAGTTCTTGTATCTATCATGTCAAGTACCGTTCACGTTGGCACTCTCTCGATAATTATTGATAATTTGTTGCATAAAGAAACTGGTTGATCTAAATTTCAGTGCATCAATAACATTTCCTAGTTACATATGTACATGTTTTTGTTGAAACTGCCGTAAACCATTGATTTCCTGTACTAAAAATGATATTATCATTGAGTTACGCTCATGGCCACTGCTAGAAAGGGAATGGTCAGCTGAACAGCGTAATGGATTCTTCTCAGTTGTCATTGTAAATCTTGAGCAATGCAATGTGCGGATAGTGAAACGTTTCAACCTTCCCACTGAGAAAATGTCCATTCAACTAAGTAAGAAACAGGGAGACATTAAGAGAACTTCTCACGACTATTGTGTTCATATCGAAGGTGTCCAGTATAAAACTTGATATCTGTTATTTTTCAGATGACCTTTTTTGGCAGATATGTCACTAATTTTTCTTACCGCTATCTAACCTCACGCTGTTGTCAATTTCAACATCCCATGCTGATTACTTAAATATTTTTTGCAACAAAAGCAAACCGTCTCCGTACTTGAAAAGTGCGCCAACGAAGTCACGCCATTATTTTGTAGACTTTTCAACCTATCTTATAAGGCAGGGGTTCTTTCTTCTTGTTGGAAGATTGCTCGCGTACAGCCTATTCCCAAAAAGGGCAATAAATATCTTTCAAATACAGATCAGTCGCTTTGCTACCAGTGATACCAAAAATCATAGAGAAAGCCTGAAACCACCATATCCTTGAATATTTGGAAGGCTTTAAAGTCTTAAGCAATCATCAATACAAAGACCGTCCATCGTATGTCACCTATATTTGGAATAACACACTAGAGAAACATGGAGCGTCAAGAGCTGTTGCACTCAATATTTCTAAGGCCTTTCACTTTGTGTGGCATGAGGGTTTGCTGGCCAAACTTCAATGCTTTGGATTGTTGGATCATTTTTATGTAATGGCTCTCCAGCTTCCTGAAAGAACGTTCCCTGCAAGAACGTTCGACAGATATCTCTCGAATACTTTCATCATCAATGCTGGTGTTCCCCAGGGAGCCATATTGTCTCCAACCCCCTTTTTATTGTATATCAACGACTTGATAGTTCGTGAAATGAATCTATTGAAAATACTTTCCCAACACCAGAACAAAAATTACGGTCTCTCGTCGCGCGTTTCGCTAACCAAGTTAACGTCCTCAGTCTGTGATCATGATCTATTACTTTCGCAAAGGCAACGTTCTTAGAGTTCCTCAAGGATATTCCTGTTGTGTTTGTTTTTTTGTCCATAAAAGCAGATCTAACAAAAGTAAGATTACCCAACCAGAGAATTTCATCAAACTGCTGGGCAGTAAGAAAGTAGATCAACCGAAAGGGCAAAATTTTCCTGCTCTTCGAATGGTTCATCCATTTTAACTGAATCCATAGCTGTGACCTCACCAAGTCTTTAGATCATCTCTACTTGGCCCAGAATCATTCACGTAGCTGATGGTTTGAGATAGCAAAAATTAACACTAGTAGTATAATTGCTTTTTGCTTCTTGTATAGTATAGTTTAATATAGTTTTTCAGTTGCATATTTTTGTTATCCCTTGCGGAAACTACACGCTGGTAAGAAGACCCGCGTGTGGTGACTTCAAATTTACGAACGGCGTTTTTGGTACAGCTGGAAATGAGTGTCAATTTAACTTCGATGTTGCCGCTTATCAAATATATTCAGTTTTTGAATCTCCAGCTTTTCCAAAGGCTGGTGCCTACAAGTACGTATTTAAGACCTGCAGTACTTGTGTGCATCAGTATTCATATTATATGTAGCCATCATTTTCAAAGTCCCTCTTTCACCCAAGGCCGCAGCCAGGGAGGGGATCAAAGGGGATTGATCCCCCGAAAGTTCTACAAGCAACGACCATCCAAAAAGTTTATCAAATACAACGACTGCTTTGTTTGGACATCACAGGAGCCATGATAATAACACCAACCGCGGCAATAGAATTAATTACTGGTCTGTCTCCTCTGGGCCTGTACGTTAAGGGAGTGACGTTTATGGCCATTTTACGATTGCTCACGGCTGGTGTGAAACTCGAAGTAGGAATGAGTCAATTGAGGCTGAGTCTATGGCAAGAAGCACTCACTGCGCAACCTCTGCTGCAGGCAATCAGTGATGCAATTGTACCCAGGTTTGTGTTTAATAAACTCTACAAAATACAAATAATACAGAATACAGAGTCAAATGCTGCAAATGCAATACAGATGGCTCAAAAACCAAAGAAGGCCCTCGAAAGAAATAACCAGGAAAGGAATTTCTGGCAGAAAAATAACAATTTGCACTGACAGCAGATAAGTCCAATTAGCCTTGAACAGACAACGTATTACCTAAGGCCTAGTACTAGAGTGCCACCAAGATTTAGCCAAAGCCTCGGTAGCTATAAATAACATTATCCTGAGGTGGATTGAAGGGTCCGACAGGAATAAATGTAGTCGCATTGCCGACTCTTTAGCCAAGGAAGCGGCTGGATTAAAAATTTTAGGACCCAGTGGCACTTGAGGCCTGATGATTTCAACAATTGAGGAACTAGCCAAACGTTACACTCATGCTCAATCTCTAAAGACATGAGATGAAATCAAAGGATGCAATCTTGCCAGGATCACCCTGGGCGACCCTAGGAAGTTGTCGCTAAAGAAATATCTAGCGAATACCAAGAAAAACCTACGCTTAACATTAGGATTTCTGACTGGCCACTATCAACTAAGAAAACACCTTCATAATATGGGGCTGGTGGGTACACCTCTATGCAGGATGTATGAACAGGAAGATGAAACTGTCCTATGCCAGTATCAGGAGTTATCGTTAATAAGAGAGTGTGTGTTCGGCGAGTCTTGGCCTACACCTGCCAATATGAAGGAGATGTCTTCTAGTGACCCTGGAAAGGATAGGATCAGCGATGACCTAGGAGGACAACTCCTTGGGGGATGTACAATGGGTCGCATGTGGCCTGAGTGCTGTGGGCCTACACTAACCCTCCCCACTCTACAGATACAGATACCATTGGAATCATAAAATCCATTAAATATTCTATCAAGTCCTTGGAAAAACCAAACAAGTACTTGAAACAGAATACTGAAAAAAACTTCCCTGAAACACAATGGAAAAACCTTGCGGCAATGTGCGTACAAACTTTTAAAGATCTTGATGACACTACCTGTTTCCACATGTACCCCTGAAAGGACTTTCTCTTCTCTGAAATGCCTCATAACTCATTTAAGAAAAGACTAAACGGTTTGGCGTTAATGTCAATCCACCGTAGAATTGACATCGACACCGAGGAGGTAATTGATTTGTTTGCTGCAAAGAAAGCTAGAAAACTAAATTTGTTGTTTTTCTGGAGTTCTTCCAAACCAAACCCTCCCCCCGCCAAAATTGTTTTCTAGCTACGGCCTTGCTTTCACCGATTATCTCTGCAATTTCTTTCTAAATTGGTTAATTGCCAAACATTTCGATGTTGAATATTTCATTCAAGTGTGAAATTCAACGTTTGCTATCGTTTCTCTTCTTGAGTAAATTGGCAATAGACAACAACAATGATAACAAAATTATAATAGTGACCTCCACAAATCGTCCTACATTCCCTGAGAATTCTCTAATGAACCTTCTATTGACTTGCAGGAGTGGTAGTGGAAAACATCAACAACTATATAACTATATATCGCTGGACAAAGCATTGAAATATGGGATACGTCTGATTACTTCAACATTTAACATGAATCTACACAAAACCTCTTACTAGTAACTATGAGAATATCGGTAAACATTCAATTTTCCGCAACGTGGAAAAGTTGAAACACTTGTGGAAAGTGAAGGTTTTTTTCTGTAAATTTCTGTCCTGTATTTTCTTCTGAAAAAGATAGAAATTCTTGGAAGCCATTATCGAAATAATGAATTCGCTAAATCTGCTGCAAGAATTTTTGAATCGAATGATCTAAATCAAAACTTGAACAATCAATTTGATCAACAGATCAGATGATATGGTGCTACAGAAATCGCCACTGGAATCAATGAAGTCGCCCCGGAGCGCCAATTAATTTTTGCTGTTTTATAATTTCATGATTTGTATTCTGGAAGTTTATATGCAATCATCCTATATGTCAATAATCTATTCTAGTTTAGTAAATAATATAAAAAATCAACCTACCTTCCGTTTTCCTCTAGAATAATTTCATTCAATGACTGACAAAATATATCATCAAAAGAAACACCACTAACTTTTCGGAGAATACAACTTTCTTAACAAACTTTATTTTTGCAGTTTTGACTGACATCGATATCAGCACATACGACGATAGTACCCTAGGAGCACCTTCAGTCACTTCATACAGAATGAATGATGATGTTTTTTGTGTTCAACCACCATCTCTCAGAGCAATGGGCTCATTTCGATCCTCTAGGGATTCTACGAATTCGACATCGAAAAGGAATCCACCAGATGGAAAGAGTCACTACTTCAAATTCAGAGGTTAGTAGAAACTCAGATCACTGTAAAGTAAGAGATGGCGCCCTTGTGGTAAAATTGTGAATGAAAAGGATGCCGGATGGGCCTTTGGTAGTCCAGCTGGTGTTTCCACAATGTGGTATAGCAATTCATCTCTTGATGGAAAAACTGTAAGAACACTCATAGATAGATGTTCTGGATAGAAAATCTCACAAAGAAGAGTTACTTGAAAAAATACAATAGTTTGTTTTCTTCTGTTATATATAACCACTCTTGATCTCTAAGGATCACTTTAACTGCTAATTTATTCTGGACAAAATCACTAACTGACTAATTTGGTATTGCCGTTTATAATTAGTAAACGTATTATCCTATGTAATAATCTCCTCAAATAATTTTCTTGGAACACTATTAATATTTTGTATTCTTTCATTCCAGAACGTTCCTACAGCGACATCCAGCGAGTGTAGACGAACTACAACGACTCATAACTCATCAGCAGTCAATAATTGGAGCATTAGGTGTTATTTTAGTCTATTGACTAGTCATTCCCAAAGACAGTGCTGATATAGTTTCGAATGCCAAATAATTGTATCTAGGCAATACGTTATCAAATTTTACTCATTATCTTTATGAATTAAGTTTTTCGAATCACAATATTAAAATGGTTTCTCAATTTCTCATAGTGCTTGTGAATACTTCCTGTAAGTTTTGTACCAATTTTGTGACAATCTGTAATTGTGATGTTGGTCTTTGCGACATTGGATTGGTAGTTTGTTATGTATTTTTACTATGTATTTATCTATGATGGAATGTATTAAATGGAATTATGGATGTAACTGAATATTTTTTAAATATTAAGACATACTTTCTGATCAAAGTATTCATTGGTAGAATGACTAGTTATTTTTTCCAACAGAGACAAAAGATTAACCAGTTAACCCCAATATACTTTTGTAGTGTGTTATTTGCACTCATTTAATGAGTTTTATACTTATACTAAAGTGGAATCAGTTCCAATCCGACACAGCGTAACTGTATAAATTTAAATTATGGTAACGTTTTCATTCGCGATGAAGATCAGTTTACCTAATCGTTAACCATTCTACCTTGGCCTATTAGATCGACTTTGCAGTAGAGACTTCAGTTTGTCCAGTTCTGTCATCTACAAATTGACTGCTTGACTTTTCTGACAAAGTTTCGAACAAGTGAAAAAAATTCGACTTTCTTATTGATGACATCACTCTCCTTACTTCATTTGACCTCCCATTGTGACCAAATATTGTGACCATTTACCAAATTCGACTGTATATGAACATTGGGAGAGGGAAATGTATCGAACTTCAATTCAAAATGTTTATTTTGGTAGTAAGCAGGTATAATCTCCTTAGCACAGACTCATTTTGATTTTTATCAGAATTTTGCTGCACAGGATGCTTCTTCTCACTTGGGGCTTTCTTCATGGTATGTATATGTTCTTACGTATGTTCCGTATTTGATGAAGAGCTAAATTGGAGTTAGCCAAGTCTCAGACATAGTGGTGTTTTGATCAGTTTTGTCCTGCACGGGTCAGTATTACACGAAACTGGTCTATAATTAATCACTTGAATGATTTTAGCGAAATACCGCTGATGGACTTAAAAGAAGTACATACAAGAATTTTCCATGCAAAGGAAGTAACACAATTTTCTTTCAGTTCGTGGGAGAAACGAATTCCAGCAGGCATTTTTTAGATTCTACTTTGGTTAAGGACGTTTCGAATTTTGATTTGACTTATTCATCATCTCGATATTGACATACTCATTAGAATTATTTTAATTTCTGCGAAAGTAGTCACATTGACAATGCCTTCTCCTAAAACGAATAAGGTTGAAATAACTATGATTGGTTTTAGCAATGTGACATTAAATGATAGATACGAGGGATTCACTGAAGATGCACTATACAGTTGCTGCAAATATTCAACAAGATGTTCAACAGTTGAAAATCAACACTTCACAGTTAGTAGCACTATTCAGGGAGTTGAATATTGCACAGTCTTCAGTATCGAACATTTTCAAAAACAAAATATATTATTCTTTTGAAGTTCGTCCCATCCAGGAAATGTCTGAACAGGACCTTCACCGAAAAATTCGTTTAAGTTCCTTCTGAGTATAATATTTGGATACCTTTTCAGTTACGAGGTGTACTGCCACTCTTCTTGCAAGAAGCTTAGCAAGATACTACAGCAGTGTTGTTGATGGTTTTTACGATTTTCTCTAAGCTGATCAATGTATAACTGTATCAAGCAGCAAACAGCAAACTTTTAGAATTCTCGCCGGCTTCTTATGATACCAGCAATGCTAGTTGCCTACAGATAGGCTGATATTCCGTACAATAGAAAACAATAGTTATGTTTTTGGTAATGTGACATTTAGTAAGGTACACTGTGGACCATAATATGAATTGCTTGGAAGTGTGCTATATCCCTATACCCATTTTCAAAATGAATAATGAATTATTTCAACTTTGTATACAAAGACTTTGGTGTATGTTTGACTTATTCCAATAATACCTCCCTTTTCTCAAAAAGTTTTGTGACATATCCCCTTCTCTCACTGATGCACTCAATGGAATTGTTTCATGCTATTGAAAATGATACTTGTTTGCTTATAAACTGATCGAGTTGGGGATATACATCATTTTTTTTTTGATATACAAAAAGTAGGTATCTATCTATACTTATATAAATGTGATAGTTTGTGAGGATGGATGAGTGTATGTATATATCTTTGTGGCTCTCTCATGACTAAACGGATTTAATTGAATAGAACTGGCCGATACTTGATGAAAATCCGTATTAAAAAACTAATTAATACAGTTTTGTATGGAGGAAAAATATAAATTAGTAGCTGTTTCCTGCTCTTATCGTACATCCGAAGCTAATGAACCTACAATCTTGAAATATGCAGGTAGGTTCTTTGTCTAGCGCAGGGGTCTCCAAAATTTGAATCCTTCGGGCCATAATTATTTTTTCAGTTTGTTCCAAGGACCAATTTCTGCCCTTAACTATATTTCTAGACTAGGATAGTCGCAAAGTGCGTGACCTAAGCAAAGTTACGCTTTTTTGCATTTCAATTATTATTGTGTATTGTGACACGTATCGACATCTAGTGGCGAGTAGTGGTACTATGTACTATCTTTTTCAGCTATCCGCTAGGTGGCATTAGGCGTATTTAAATATTTGGAATTTCCGCGTTGGTTCGAGAAAGTTCTGCTTCTAGCTAGTGTATTCCGATCACCTCGAGATGGTAGTAATAGTTGCATAAAAAAAGGCTAACGGCGCAGCTGCGAGTTAGTCTGCGTAGGAAAGGCGAAGGAAGCGAAACTGTCGATTGTGAAATAAAGTAACACACGTCAGTAAAAGTATTTTGATTTGACTTACTGTTTTTATGTGTGATTTGTTAGTATGGAAAACAAGCAAAAAATCGACAGTGAATGCAGAACGTTTCAAGAAAAATAGAACTTTCAGTATTTTATGATTGAGTCCAGCAATAAGGCGCTATGTTTAATTTATGATGAAACCATAGCTGTTCTCAAAGACTATAACATTAAACGACACTATGAATCGAAACATCTTCAAAGTTACTCTAAGTATACAGGAAGTTTGCGTAA
>WOGN01010472.1:0-10390 GCA_015342105.1 Leptinotarsa texana | reverse complement strand
GTCGTATGAAGATGTCTGGAGGAGTCTTACCAGACTGAAGGAGACGATGCTCGACCAGAATCTCGTGGACTTGGCAATCCCGAAATTAGGCTCTGGGCTCGACAAGCTGGACTGGAGAATTGTGAGAAGCATGTTGGAAACGATCTTCAGATCCAGCGGTATCCAGATTTTGGTGTGCGGTAACCATCTTCTACGACCGAGCATGAAGACTGTGGAATGCTACTTCCATCGAACTTCACAGTGCAGATATGGGGAGTCCTGCAGGTATCGACACACGCCAAGGATGACATTTCGGGACGAAACGTCTCTAGGAAGGGGGCAATGTAATAAATCAGAAGCCGGCCCTGACAGTGCTGCACGTGCCGGGCTCGTGGCAACGGCAGAGAAAGAACAGAAAGATCAGACGCGAACATTCCTTATACGCCGAAGAAGCGAAACGAGAGTTCGAGAAGAGTTCGACGATGTTCGTTACCGCAACATAAACCGGCCGCCAGCTTCTGTTCGGTCAGTCTGTATGGAGAAAGCGAGCTGTTAACATATTGTGCAGATAAACGTGTGTAAATAAATTAGTTACTTAAATATTGTAAAAATAAATTAGTTTAAGACAGTTAGTGCTTTAATCCGTTACAATAGTTTTCTCTGCCTCTCATTGTTATTTGCCTTTGTTTCCTCAAAATGCATTCGGCCCGTACTTATTGTATATTTGCTTCATAACCGATGTAGTTCTGTTCTATTCTGACAAATCTGTATAATTATATCTTAGTCATTATTTGTGATCTTTGAATAATATAGATAATTGATAGATATAATTGATTTTTATCAAACTTGAACTGATAATATGAATTACCATGTACATGACAGTTTCTTTTGAATATAAATTGTCAATTAACCCGTACGAATATATGGTTTACATGATTTGTTTTCATTGGTATACCAGTCTCGAAAATAGGTCACACCAACAGAACAGGCAAAAACAATTTCAAATCCAATCGACCTAAATAGTTATAACTCACATTTCCATTATAGTTCTAAACCGAACAAATCGTGACTGAATTCTTCACAAAAATGCCAAACATTATTTCCTAACACCACACACACGAATCGAAATTTCGTTAAATCGGGTGATCGACATGCAATTCAAGTTTCCAATGGAGATTGAACACAACATAACAGCTTCACTACAGTTTCTGGAAAGATGAATCGAAACGATTTGTTTTTAAATGCCTTTATTATCTCCGAACGAAAATTTAATTGCCCCTTTCAGTGACGTATGGTTCTATCGTTGCCGGCATATCGAAGGAATTTTTGTTGAGGTTAATTCTCCAACAACAACAAAACAGGCAAAAATAATAGGCCAGTTTACAGAGAAAGAATAATAGGAATCGTTTGATTTAGGTTAATCAGGATCTAAATGTCACGGCTATCATTTAAAGCAGATTATCTTGGTTTCAGGACAAGATTATTTATGCCGCGTCATCTCAAACTTTCATTTATTAGGCTCGAGAAGTTTTATTGAAAATCATTCTGAGTGAACTTTCTGGTGGGAATTTCAATCTTTAGAGTATTGAAAAATATCTCCAGAATACCAAAAAGTTCATTTCCAATTCTCAGCTGCTACTCTGTTGCAATAAAGTGTATTCCTTGTGATCCAAACATGCTAATAGTTCATCGGATAATGCAGTATAAGTATTCATATAAATATCAATTTTTCAAGCAGTCTTGATGTGATAAAAATAATCATCCTCGTGTTTTTCGTACCATCTTGAACCTGCACTCGTCCGAAGTTTGTTATTGTGCTACATTTGATTAAATAATTGTGTAAATATCAAATGTCAGCTGGGGAGAATCAGATATGGTGGTAGATTAACGTTTTTTTACAGAGTAATTATGCAAAATACTTGATGTTCTCGTGCGCTATTTTACATGCAAGTATGATATTGGAATCATTTCATTTGTTTACAGATGCCCAGACAAAGACTGCCATCTCCAACTTCGAAAAAATGGAAACTGACCAAAGAAAAAAGGGTATTGAAGCAGTGTAAATAAGGACTATGGGCTCTAAAAAGGCGGTGAAAATATCTCCTGTACCTAGATCCACATAAAAAAAATCCTTAGGTATCTTTGGAGTTACTTGAAAAGCTATCTTTTATTCATGGAATCTAGATACTATGGCCTTACTATGGACTTGCTGGGATGAATATCCGCTGGCATTAAAAATCAACAATGAAAGTAGCTTGCACGTACTCAAGGCTTCAACCGTGACTTATGGGAGGCTGAATGAGAAAAATAAATTACCTGTTGGACAGAATTTTAAACGAGAATGAGACGGACTGACTATTGTGCAGTCAAAAATACCACAAGTCGTTAGTAAAAAAAATATAGTGGCTCTGACTGCTGCAGAACGAGGATGTTAATATTCTCCCGCAAAATTTTGCAGACCTTCTCTACCGGAAAATTATTGGCAAAGTTCATCCATCTGGTTGTATCCAAGCTAACCTAATGGTTCAGACATTTCATTGAAAAAACAAATCCTACTAGTATCTCTCCAGTATTACTAATTTTTGACATTATGGTCACACTCGCAATGTAGATGTTTTGGAGTTGGTTTGAGAAAAACATGTCACTCTTGTCTGTCTCCCACCACCTACAACCTACAAACTACAACCATTATATATATTTTGTGACGCCAATTATTTCAGCTAAGAAGAGTGGATTCAGTATTAGAGCTGTAACTTACGGGCTGTGCAGGTCCTGAAGGCCCGAAGGTACCTCCAGGGTACCATGTAACCCTCACTTGACCCCAAATTGTCAAATTGACGCATTCTTAGTACACATTGATGTTTTTAATAATCTGTCGCATTTTTTTATTCCAAAGTAATCCAGTAATAAAATAAAATATTCGAACTGTAGTCCTTGCTGTATTTGACAGTAACCTAAACGTCGAAACAAATTCTTGTTTCTACCTTTTTAGTCTTTCGACCTCGCTGGCCATACAATATGTCCACGTCTACCAATCCATCGGTTCGTAAACATTTGGTTGAGATACCTTTGAACATCTGCAGCATAATGTGGAGACTAAATTAATTGAAGTAGGCACAACATATCCCCTTAAAAACTGAAAGTTTGTTGGCGCGTCAAAAGTACCGTCGGAAAAGTATGGTCCGATGATCCCGTTTCTTATAATGCCAGCCCATATATTGACATTTTGCGGGTATTGTGTATGATGCTCACACATCCAGTGGAGTTTTCTTTGGCCCAATACCTACAATTCTGATGGTTGACCCCACCATTCAATGTAAAAGTGGCTTCATCAGAAAAAAAAAATTTACGAGGAGACGG
Organism: Leptinotarsa texana; assembly: GCA_015342105.1. Lineage (NCBI taxonomy): Eukaryota > Metazoa > Arthropoda > Insecta > Coleoptera > Chrysomelidae > Leptinotarsa > Leptinotarsa texana. Next base: position 7,051 of record WOGN01010472.1, on the reverse strand, counting down.
TCTTGGTGATAATTATCCATCATGGCTTCACAAAATTTTATTCTCCTATCGATTTTAAAGGGATGCCATTTTTCCAATTTTAATACTTTGTGTACAGTTGTTTCACTGACATCGAAATCACGACTAACCTTACGAATGGAAGTGTGCACATCTTCATAAGCAAGTAGAACATCTAGTTTTGTATCAGCATTTACAGAAGGACGACCTGATTTGGATTCATTTTCAACTGTACCAATTTCTCGAAATTTCTTTCCAATCTTACTTACTGCTGACTGCGTTATGCGTCTTTCTGGATTTTTTTCGTCAAATAAGTTTGACACTTCCATCTGAATTCGCGATCTGTCTCCATAGCCAATCATCATAAGTATTTCAATTCTTTGCTTTACACTTAAATTCATTACTACTTCAAATTAATTCAAAGCAATACTACTGAAAATTCACTACTGTCCTATTAACAGTTAATGAACGTCAATCAAAATAATGACATTTCAGAATAACAAAAAAAAACTAGCCGCCTAATTTTTTGACATTAATTAGCACGGTTATTGTCAACTACAGCGAGGACTACAGTTCGAACATTTAAAATAACGTGATGTATTTATTACTGGATTACTTTCTCATTGTAAAATTGATCATTAAAAGAAAATATAAAATAATTATTTATTTTTTACTTTTATTAGATATCAATAAAATTTATTTTCCAAGCACACATCTTTCAAATTCCGTCCGTTAGACCGCCAGTATCATGTCTTTTCGGAATCACCTCATTACGGATTATCTATACCAATACTACATACAGGGTGTTGCATTTAAAAAAATTACCGATGACGTCATCACATTATTATGGATCACCCTGTATAATGAAGTTTTGATATAAAATGTAGAATATTAAACTTAAAAGTCGACGTGTTTCAGGTTTTAGTAAAAGGACCTTTGATTTTGTAAATATCGAATTTATTCCATACTTTGTGGACTGTATAGCGTAATAAATACCAAACTCGTGAATGTTTTATTCAGATTTGTAATTCTTTTACTTCTCACACTAGACCTTAAAAATATGGGGGCCACATTCCCGCCTTCTCCTCTAAAACGGTAACTATGTTTTTCATTTGTACTTGTACTTGTACTGGTTTTTTCGTTCAATCTTAGTAGTGTTATCCAATGTTATCGAACACAAGATGATTGCTGGAGTATCTAAAAATTATTCTCACATGTAAGACATCAATATCTGTATGTCTAGTATGCATAGATTTAAACACTAGCAGAAGTAACAAAAAAACTGTGGTCGGTAGACATAGTGGTGAGCATAGTGTCGAATCCAAAAAGTCACCCCTTGTTTCATAGGACATGTACGTAGACGTAAACAGAATCATCCAAGAATGTCAATTAGAAATTGACGTGACTCGAGTGTCAATAAAAAAGCTCGAAAGTCCTGTTCAAGATATTAGGGAATGGACCAACCAAAAATTGTGTACAGTTTTGTCGATCAGTTAAAATTTACGTTGAAGTGTACATTCTGTGGACACTCATTAGTAACCTTCGATCCCTTCTGGGATTTGTCTCTTCCCATACCATGAAACACTAATAAACTGAGAGTGTCACACTGTTTGGATTATCTTACACGAAACAAACTCTGAATGGACATTCTTTTTTCTTTCTTCTCTTTAGAAGGTTGCTCATTTTTTGGAACGGAGATCCCTATCGCAGTGTAGCAGATAGGAAAGAGAATCACTTTTGAAGAAAAGAGAAATTAAACTTTATATGTTTTTTACCACTTTTATTTGTAACTAACGTTACTGCAATTTCGTCCTATATGGACATTTTCAAACTCATACAGACTGCAGTAACGTTATTACAAATAAAAGTGGTAAAAACATAGAAAATTTCATTTCTCTTTTCTTCATTATGATTTCCTACCACGTAGTAACGGCTACATCCATCAATTTATAGAATCACTTTCAATTGTCAAGGGGTTCTCCCCATACGACAAATCCTGCCTCTGTAATATCATGTTCGCGTTAAAATGATGTGTTTATCAGACATAACCTCAATTTTAACTCATGCAGTAGTCGTTACAACCAGATTTCTTTATTTGAAAAAATGTGTTAATACTGTTGACAGATATATTTTTTGTGCTATAAAAAGTACGTCAAGTTAATCGACACAGGTAGTTCTATGTCTAGTTCTATGGAATTGTACAATGGAACCCAAACTCATTTTATTGCCTTCAAAGTACAAACTTACGCCAACGAACAACCCAATTATCAAAACCTCAAAACAGTACTCACTGTTAATTCTCTTTTATGTTATCTATGTTGTGGAATTGGCCGCGGTGGTAGTGCGCCCGACTCACGATCGGAAGGCCGTGGGTTCGATTTCTCGAGAGAATGTATCTGGTTGAAGCTGGGATGATTCTGCAACCGTGTTAGGAATAACGCGTTAAAAGGTAAAAAAACCTCGTTAGTCCTTAGCTCGCACAAGTTTCTCAACTTCTGAGAGTTGTCGTTCGTGTGGGGGCAACAGCTGATGAACGGAAAAACAGATTTTTTCAAACGGGTTTCTCGAAGTGGTAATTTGAATTTCAGGAAAGTTAATACGGTGTCTGTGAGAGTGAATTTTCTATTGAGAAACACTAATTGTATCGATTTTTTTCTTGAATATAGGAAGCAACCCACCTAGTTTGAGCAGATCAGGAAATTCCAATAAAAAATATGAATTAATATATTGTTATCGATGTTACAATTGCAAATGAAAATTTTCCCAAATGAAACTGGCGAATCTTCTGTTTCTTTTATTTTAGTCAACAAATAATGCATTCTTTTTCTGTTATTGTACACAATGCAGGAGCCTCATGGTGAAAAGGATTTGCAGTATGAAGTTAGTTTCAATAATATTTTTAGATATTCCTACGAGTATTAGGCGGAGTTATTCCCAATTCGATATTGAACATTATATTTACGATATGAAATTTACTTACTGTGGAAACCTGAAATGCCCACAGTTAATCAGTTGTGTGAAAAACTATTTATCTGTTATACAAAAATTGAAAGCATATGTCGTTCCCTCATGAACAACAAACCTCGGAAGTCGAGCTGGAGATCCACGAGGTTTTGCCTTTCAACGTGAGCTTTCTAGTGAGGGTTGGACGATACATAGTGGAAATTTAAAGTCTCGTCGTCAGGCTCGGAGCATAATTCCATATGTTGTTGATTCAAAGGCTAGAACGAACCACCCATGCTAACCAATCAGCTTCCGTCCCTCCATGTAAATATTACGACCGTAACACAGATGTAATTAAGTATAATTCAGTATTTCAGTAGGTTAGATTTTTGGTTATGTTAATCTTTCACGGTCATTCTTTGTGAGGTACTATTTTTCGTGTATGCACGAAAATTTTTCGCTGTGGAGGATAGAATCCGTAATTTGTCATCAATCTAATAAATTGCAAACGACTCTTGTTTGTATAGCTATCTCTCTTCCAAGCATGAGCTCTGTTTGATCAAACGCAAACATTAACTGTTTTGTCTACTTTTTTCACTCCCCTTTCTAACTTTTGAAAGGAACAAAATAACAAAGTCGAACACAATTCAATAGGATAGGAAAGACATTGATGTTTTGCCTGACTCATAGCCGAAAGGGCAGTATATTGATAACTCGTTCAATAGGTATTTCAATTCTCGACCTAACACTGTTTTACTTTCGGGAATAGATTCAGCTGTTTCAAAGTATTTATTAGTTATATATTCGTTTAAAGATTCTGCAAAGATACGATAAATTTATTAATTTCAGGGCAAAATCCATTTATAATTAACTCCAGTTTATTTCAATGAATGTTCAAAAGGTTCATCATTCACTTTTTTTAACCTCTCACCTTATTATCGTAAAAAAGTAAAAGATGAAAAGGAACAAGGTGTGTCTTATTCCCAAAAATTGAACGTCCGCCATTGGGGATAAAAGTGTTCCATGTAAGTGAAACCGAATCCTCTTTCATATACTATATTGTGTATCAATCCTGTGAGTTTTATCTGATTCAATTCCATTAAAGATGTTTGGAGTGGAAACTGAATAGGAAAAAGTGTTTTCTTTATAATTAAATGTTCGTATGAAATCATTTGTTTCGAAATTATTTTCTCATTCATGAAATTCAATGTTTATACGAAAGTAGTTGTTTCGAGAGGGCTCTATCTTACAGTTAGTGACTCAAAGTTATTTATTTACATGATCTAAACATCTTCGGGAAAAGTTCCCAAAGAACTTATTGTTCTCTTCCTTTCTTTGGAAAATTCCCACATGTTTTTAATGAAGATGGAGAAGTAGAAAGCCAAAAATTTTCATTCCATGAATGGTGAACATTCATTGAGATGAACGGGAGTGGGTTATGTATTTTCTGTTAAAATTATTATTTCAACTGTTTGTTTGCAGATTCTTATAACGAATATACAACTTCTTATTACTTTGGAACGCCTGATACGAAAGTAAAACAGTTTAGGAGACTCAAATTACCTATTGAACGAGTTATCACAAAACCCCCTTTTCTATTCAAAACAGTTGAAGTAATGCGAAACTAATGCCTATCTTATCAAAAAGTAGTGAAAAAGAAGCCTTCTTGAGTAAATTTTGTCCGACCTTGATACCTTGTCCTGGTAAAATGTTAAAATGAGAAGAACTATCTACTCTGGGACTGTAAAAAAATATTTGTTTTAATGTGTATTTTATTGATGACACATGTGGATTCGTTCGTTATTGCAACTGTATTTATTTATATCTGAATTTGACGGATGTGTGGACTAGACTATAACAACAGAAGCGAAAATTACCAAGCAGTGATAAATAAAACTGATAGTGCTTTATCAGCTCATGAATAAATGTGTGTTCACTAACATAGCATTTGTTATGGATACTAAGCAATTTTAAAACATTTAAAACTATAAGGAGAATTGTGTTTCTGGCATGGTAATAATATACCTACAGGCTGATTGACGGTGATTGGCATATTGGACGTTTCTGGTGAATCAGACACCGGATCACTGAAAACTGAAAAAGGATCATATTTGAACATTCTCTACCCAACGAATATATTTTCAATAATGCATTGTTGCCACTTCCATGAGAAAGTAGTAGCAATAATTTTTCAAATGGAACACCACGTATATAATATTATTCTTGAAATCTACAACAATTACCCGACAACTTTTCTCAATATTTTCCATACCTATCTGTTACCGATTTCAAAATATGAATTCATTTCAATTTATCCCTTCGGAAATCATGATCTAAAAATGCCGATATCTTTGAGTTAAAGAATAATGTGGTTAGTCTAATCAACAAGTTCAAAAACATGAAAAATAGAGTCCTGAAAATATGAGCAATAGCTCATTCGATTCTAAATCACCTCTAGAAAAATGTTTTTGAAGGATTTTGGTGCAGGTAAAAAATTGCAATTGTTATTAACAAAATAAGATTTTAAAAAATTATACCTATTCAGTTTATCGTTAATAACTCAAAAAATATTATTATTTGAGCAATTTTGAGAAGAGTTCGTTAAAGCGGAGGAAATCAAAGAAACCCCGTATTTCGTAACCCCACCCGTACAAAAAAGTATTCGAATGGTTCACAAGTATCTCTTCGTTGAGTTAAAAAAGTCATTGCTGAAGCAGAAACTCTACTCCGATAAGGAGATTGGGTCAAGTGACAAAATGAAAGTGAAAAATGTGACATTTTTCGAGTAATGATCTTGAAGATATAGGAATGAAACTCAATACTTTCTTCTCAATGTTGTTCCATCCAATTCTACTATAAATCAATCGAAATCAAACAAATACCGGATATAATAGATAATAACAAAGTATTGTGCTGTAGATTCAGCTTGTTTGTTTTTATTGTTTGTTGTATTGTACTGATATCAAAAGATATTAATTCTGAAAATTCTTTCGCTATATTGACATTACCTCAAAATTATTTATACAGGCTATACATGATCTTCTACTTCATATAGTTGAACTTTACAATTGAGGAAGTTATTCCCTGTTATTCAAGCAGTCATTTGCAAAATAAATATATAAAAAAAATTTCGTAAGAAACATTAATCATTTTAAAACGTCCACAACAGGTTCATTAATGAAAATCTGAATCAGCAGCCACTTTTTACATCACTAATGAAGTCTACACAAATATAGATTTGAGAAAATTTCCACTGAGCCTGGATTGTGATTCGCTATTTGAACTTTATCATTATGATATAAGGGGAACACCATACCTGTTTTTCAGTTGTTTATAAAATAAACAGCAGAAAGTTATTCTAAATGGAAATTATGATAAAATGTGCTTTTTCTGGGGTAACGTGAGTACATAAGTTAAAATCCATCAAACAGGTCGTTGTTTTAGCTGATACCAATGCAAAATAATGATATTCTAAAAAAACTGAAAATGACAAATTTTTTCGTTCTAGCGCTTCCATTTTCAATTATATAAAAAATGAGAGTGGAACTTTTTGCTTCATTTCATGTTTTTCATAATCTGCTTCAACACTTTTTCCAATGTGATGTTTCGTTCATTGAAATCGATGATCAATATATTTTTTTAAAGACCGACCTGTATTTTTTTAATACATTTTGGTAGTCATTGTAATTACTTTACATCATATGTATTTATCGACGTTTTTCCCGACAACACATCATCAATATTCTATCATTTTTTTATTAAGAGCTCAAATTTCTGAATGTTACTGAAATCAAAACAGAGTTATCCCGTCGGATATCGTTCATTGAGTTCTTAAATATTCATATTTTATTTTTTATTGTATAAGTTTGCGAATGTCCATCTAGGAGGAAAAGGCAGTACCGTTAATTACAAATAAAAGTGGTAAAACATAGCAATTTCCATTTCTCGTTTCATTCATATTCAATGAAATCCAAATAGATGTCTGTCAGGGTTGTCTTGAAAAAAAAAGAGACCAATTTCTATTATCGTTATTTTTTGTAAGGTTTTTGAAATACTGCTAAAAGACAGACTTTCGAGATATTTGGAGAGATTTGAACTGTTGTCTTCAGCT
>WOGN01010471.1:0-10391 GCA_015342105.1 Leptinotarsa texana | reverse complement strand
CCTTTTTTTATTATCATTCCATTGCTTTCATAGAAACAATCGAAAGGAAGGTTATACCAAAAAATATACGCATTATATATATAGTATAGTCAGATGTTTGTATGTTAGGGTTTGTAATTCAGTTCTCAATCTAGAATTTACTCTTTTTAACAATAATTTATTGTGAGAATTCTATGATTATTATGATATGATATCGTCATAAAAATCAAAATCATGAAAACTGAGAGATATATTCGTGTCGGATATAATTCAATATCCAACGTGGTGTCTGCCGGGCTATTGGAAAGAGACGAATGTTTCCAAATTTTTTGTCGAAATATTTATTTGCTTTTATCATGTGTTATTAGTGTTAGTAATTTTCATCAAGTAACGGTTCAGAGTATTCATAACTAGAATTAACCATTATTGAAACGGTTGTGGAGGAAAGTGTGAATCCAGAACAGTTTGTAGAAGAGGCTCTCAATGAAATTGTTCAAAGCATGAACATACATATACATATTACATGATCATCACAAAATCAACAACACATATCTGATAACGTCAAACCTTATGTTCCCAGTTTATTCAGAAAATGGAGACGAATTGTAAACAGATATGATGTAAAAACAACTTTCAGAACTACCTATACAGGGTGTTTTTAATTCGATCCTCACCATTGGGATCTTGGAAACTATGAGGGAAACGAAATTGGTTAAATTGGGGCAAAGTGGCGCATTCGAAAATAAATTGCACTTCCGCACATTGCCACTTTTTCCCTGCTATATAATGGTGATTTCAGATTTGATATCGGACGTTTCGTCTTTCGGCCGCCATCATCAACTTCATTTTCTCTTATGGGCGCTGCATTGAATTCTTTCTGTTTTGAACAGAACCAGATTTTACTTTTTCCATAATGTATCATAAGTTATCATTTATTTGAAAATTGATTAATTCTTATCATAATAGGCTATGATTCCGAAGTTTCTGAATTTGACTTTCATTTTGTTAGACTCAAGGATAAGTCATTGAAGTTTTGGCGAAAAATGGCTTTCAGGAATGAAAAAAAAAAGAGATATGGTACAAATTTATTACAAATACGATGGAAACAGTGTTGAGACAACTGAAATGTATTTAAACTTGTATCCCGAAAAACAAAAAGCACATCGAACTATGTTCAAGTTATTGAGAAAATTTGATAAATGAGGCATGTATGAGGTAAGTTATTGTGTCTCTTTCAACAAAAATTAATAATTCGCAAATAAACATGAACTCGGGAAATCTACACGTCAAATTGCCTCCGAAATAAATATTTGTCATACAAGTGCTTGAAGACATTTAAAAAAGCGGTTTAAAATGTTTCCAAACACACTTACTTCAAAAACTGCACCCAGGTGATCCCCAAAGGCGATTAAAATTTTCCAATTGACTCTTAAAAAGACCTGATTTTCTTGTTTCCCTGGGAAATGTAGTTTGGACAGAAGAAAGCACTTTTACGAATAGTGGGATATTCAACCGAAATAACGAACACATTTGGAGCATAAACATACCTAGGCAGTTCCGAGAAATTCGACCTCAAGTGAGATTTAGTATTAACGTGTGGGCAGGAATTTGAAAAGATATATTTTTGGGTGCTCATTTATTTGACGGAATTATGAATGGCAAAATCTATCACCGGTTTCAATGTCGATTTTCGAAGACTATTTGGATGATCTACCTTTGCCTAACTATAACAGAGTTTCAACATGATGGTGCTTCATCGCACACTACCAGACGAGTATCTGATTATCTGACTGAAAAGTTTGGTGATAAATGGATAGGGTATAATGGGCCGGTGAGATGGCCAGCAATGTCACCAGACTTAAGTGTTATGGATACATTTTTATGGTCAGAGTTTATGATCAGAGGGAATATCAAAATGTCGAGAATCTTCAACACAGCATTGTTAGACTTCGGAAGATTGAGGAGGAGAGAAATTAATCGTGCAGTGAATAATATTCGAAGAAAGGCACAGTTGTGTCATCATGAACAAGGCCAGCGTTTTGAGCATTTTTTGTGATTTTCTTGTCGTCACATTTTAGTTACGTATTGTTATTAGTTCACAAAGTTATATTTTCATTGAAAAGTATACAATGTCAAATTTACCGCATACACAGCTCATTTATCAAATTTTGATTGTTGATTCCGTCTCCGTATATTTTCATTGGCTTTTCAAACGAACCAAACTCGGTGAGATTCTGATCCAAAGTTAGAAAAATATAATCCGCATATAACTTTTTAGAAGGTTACAAGTGTATTTCAATCAACTCTATGGAAATGGATCGTACTTGATTATTACTGTTGAGGTGAAATGTTGAAAAAGAAATATGAACCTGAATTGGATTGATACAAGAATTGGATTATCAGAAAACATATCGCATGTATATTCCTTTAGACTATCGAATATGACATCTAAACATTTCATTCTTTTGGCCTTTGTTTTCGATTAAGGCATTTTTCACAAGTGAATTTATTGTGTTTCAAGAACGAAGAAGGATGATTTTCCATCTGAAGAAAGCTGAGTATAGAAATATGTTTTTTACTATTGATCATTCAATTTGTAGCGAAATTCATTTAAGAATTTGGCAAGTTAGTGACAAATTGGACTCTACTGATTTGTTCATATTACGCAAAAACTTTTCTGAATGTATTTTTTAAAATGTTCTTTACAACACTTCAGTAGATACTGATTCAGGTTTCTTTATTTTTCAGGTTATGGAAGATTATAAACCCAAAAGAGAGTAGAAAATACTGACTTTCTCACAAGAAAGTATTTCAAAACACATACAAACAAACCTAAAAAAAATAAATGTACTTCCAGAAGAAAATCGTCAAAATACATATTTATACAGTTAACTGACTGACCAGATCACTGACTGAATATTTTAAAACAATAATAAGAATAATTTGTTTTCCATATATTCCTCGAGTTTCAGAACCTTCCTTCTTTTTAAATAAAATTACAGAACAACATAACTATATCAATAAATTGAATAATATATCTTTTAGTATGGATTGTGAAAAATATTGTAGAATTCGTATAAGAATTAATGTTATATAATACTTTGTTCATAATTTTACTAGATATTTTCATTCAACTAGATTTCATTCAACTCAAACTGTTTAGAAATTGACCGATGAGTAATTTAAAAAATAATTAGAAGAAAGAAAAGTATGTCAAAGTCTGAAAGAACTTCAATAGAATACCGGAATATTATCCAATGATCAAAAAAATTGATAAAAAAGCATATCTTCACCACTTTTCAATCACACTCCGTATGTTTCCATTAATGGATTCTCAGGGTATCCAGCGAAAGTTAATTGTTGAGTGATTTCGCGAATTATATTGTTATCATGGCCATGAGTAGTTAGGAAATGTTGAATGGTTTTTAAATTTCATGGTGTTCTTTGTAACAATTTCACGATAAAATAAAAGAACTAGAGAAAACAGTGTAAAAAATTAAATCATTTTTTGCGATGGTCACTTGTCATATCTAATGACTTCTTTAGTTAGAGCATGATAAAAATTTACAAATCAACCTCAAGGGTGACATTAGAGAATTATTTATTTGAAAATTAAATTTCGCTTTTATAGTTTAGATAATACGAAAATATGCTATTAACTACAATTTTCTTATCGACATTTCTATACACAATCAACAAGATTTGGTTATGAAATGACCAATTTTTACTGGGAGTAAGTATAACACATTTCAAAATTTTATGACACACGAAAAACAAAAAACCAAAAAGAAACAAAAAATGATATCCGAATTGGAAATTCGTATATAGATATAAATATAAATATAGATATAAAAAAATATTTGAATTTTATAACTTTGGGCAGCGAATATCTAGTTCAAAGCTGAGTGAGCACATAAATTAATTTTGAATACACAGCCTCTTTCTGAGGTACCAAATCAACTAAATCAATTTGTTCTGGTTCAGTAGCCCCAATCATTACCATCAGAAATTCATCTACGAAATTAATAATTTCAACTTATAGTATGCTATTTTTCCTATAATTACATCCTCTGTCGGCTTATTACAGTTAATAGAACCATACTCAAGTATTTCAGTTTACCAGGAAATATTAGAGGAAATAGCTTTCTAATGAAGCAAACAGCGATAAATTATTCAAAATCAACCAATTCTTCATAGTTATCGCATATTTATTATCCGCCGGAAATTGGCCGAGGCTGTCATTTTTATCTAATTACCTAGGTAGTCCATATCTGTTCATTTCTTTTCCATCATTACACAGAAAGATATGAAAATGTATGAGATTCATTCGAAAAATAAACTATTTTTTAAACTGTGAATACACTTTATTCCATAACTTTTTGCTGCAAACAGTATGCCAATTGAAAATTGAGATCAACTCTGCTTCTAAAGAATTGCTTCCATTTTAGAATAAAAGAAGCTGGAAGGAGAAGCAGTACGGTTCTGAATGTTCTGCTAAGTGAGGTAAGCTACCCAACCTCAAAAATTGTTGTTCAAAATTTGGTAGAACCAATGGATGGTGACTCGCGATTGAGTGAAAATCGTCCTCCACTTAAATTGGATGCTGCTCCACCACAGTACGCCTAGCAAATTAGCCAGTGGCTGGTAGAAGACAGGTAGCAGAGAAATGGCCACCTCGATCATCGGAATTAACTCTCCTGAGTTTTTATAGGACCACATAAAAATAATCGTTTGAATAACTTAAGAAAAAATTCAGAAAATTACCGCCTCTACAACATTCGACACTTAATTGCTTCCCCATCGGATATGCCGAAATGGTTTCTGATATTTTGAAACAAAATACATTTTTGAGAACAGTAGCAAATTGAAAGTTTCGAAATTGGTATATTGCCAAAAATATGGAACCTAACTTTGCATAAACTTATAGAGTTGGAGAGAAAATCTGGTCCTAAATACTCTACTGTGAAATAATCTGAAGTCAATGAAATAAGTGTTGCAGTTTTGTGAACTGCTCAATAAAAATTCTCACATTTTAAATTACAGTAATAAAAAAAATGGTGGACATATTAACGTATTATCGCAGTTATTCTTCTATCTTTGGTGAAAGAAATCTAAAACTTGATTTTGAAATCGCTGATATTATCAAGACTATCTTATTATATGACAATATCTATGATACGACATCTAGGTTGTAAAAAATAAGAAAAAAGAAGAATAATAGAAAATAGTCAAAAGATGAAAGGGAAAGTTAGGCCTAGAGAAAAGTATCGAAATAGAGAGCGTTTGAGATACTGAGTTAGATTCACTGAATGCCCAGCTCTTTGAATTTATGGATAAATGCTTTTGTGGGTGAATTCAAAGTGAAGTATCGAGTTTATAGATATTATTGATGTATGATGCGACATCGTAGGAGAAAGAACGGCAGTATATAGGGTGTTCCAACGAAATCTTGAGCACTTGAAATAGTTGAAGTAGTTGCAGGGGGATAAATTTTAGGGTATGATTTCCATATCAGAATGTCCCCTTAGGTATAAAAATTGGCGTGTTCTTTGAAATTTTCGATTACACCTCCGTGACTGATTTACAAGGGGGATCAAGTTTTCGTTGGAACGCTCTGTATTTCTTTGTGATGTGGAATTGTAAGAAATGTTTATTGACGAATGTTAAGATTGTGTACATCAGCTCTGAATTTCAGTTTTTTGTGTAAACAAATAGGTGCATCCGATGTGAATATGTATATTGTAGAACATGCAAGCCATATGATGTCGTTGTCTGTTGCACATAGTGAGCCATTTAAGTTGTTAGAGTTATCCTGTAAATGATATGCGTTCAAATTCACTAATTCCATAGATGAGTCGAACACAGTACATGATGATTGTATTTTCTATACACCTACGACGCGACGTCTTTCTGAGTAATTCAAGCGAGCGCTATACACTGAATCGCATTGGTTAAATTGCAATAGATATTGCCTTTGGGAGTAGATTGCTTTCGAAGGAAATAAATAATTTTTTAGTTTACTAAAAACATTTTCTCTGAAACATAGAAATGTATCGATTGTCGATCCTGAACTTTTATGATAAGTATTTTTGCATCACCGATTATCAAATTTACATGATTTTTCAAAAAGTTCAATACATTTGTAATACATACTTAATATCAAAGCCACTGATTTTCAAGATTAATTTTCAGAACATAAGTCTTACTGTTAACTCGATATTTGTTAGATTGGAAGAATTATATATTTGAGTACAGCTACAATATTTTTAAACATTCACAAAATTAATCTATTGAAAACACCAACACCAGAACAAAAATAAAGGTTTTTCGGCGCGAGTTTCGATAACCAAGTTAAGAGTCCTCAGGAGATCATTATGATCAATAGATTCATTTTTCGCGTAGGTTTCAATACTAACTACCAAATTTTCACAATTAACTAATTATATGAACTATGCAATTTTCATCTTTTTATTTTCCAGTTTATGAAACAAAGTCACAATATGTCTTTGGGATCACACGTAAAAAGGTAAGACCTCGTTAATCCTTAGCTCCTACAAGTTTCGACTTTTGAGGGTTGTCGTTCTTAGGGGTGCGACAGCTGGTTAACAGAAAAACAGATTTTAAACAGAAGGGCTGGACCAGTTTTCATTATTTTTGATTTATGGCAGAATGGCAGAATAACTAATAAAACGTTTGAAAACAAATACAATTGAACATTATAGAAGTTGATGACGTTCAATTAGTTATGTTGAGACAATTATGGTGCGCGAAAAGATAATTGAGGTTATAACTGTGGGAGTATGATGTCATAATAGAAGCTAATTCAGCAATATTCATCAGTTTTATTAAAATTCCGTGAGCGATAAAACTAAAACATTTACTACGAAGTCGTAATGCAATTAAACTGTGGAATATAGCGATGGAGATGAAGAAAAAATTTCATCAGACAAGCGCCGTGTTCAGTATTGCCAGGTTTACTGTTTTTGCAGAAGATCTGTTCTGGCTCTCGAGCCTGAACAAAAACTAAGGTGCAAAATATATTTTCTAATGTTTTTGTTTCAAACTAATGTTTTTCTGGTACAAAATCTACTGCTTGGGCATGTTAATGACCTGAACATGTCATTATAGCCCGATTTCAGCTCCACAAAGACAATGTAAAAAGCTAATACAACTCTGCATTAATTCTAAGGCGCCGTAAAGTTTTGTTGTAAGGTAAACTAACCCATATTTATGTAATAAACTTTCAGATGAGCTATCTAGTGAACACAAGAAAGATTAATTTATGATTATACCAAACACTTGTTAAATTTTGAAATTCTTCGTGGGTAATTCTGGAGTTATTTATTTCCTTTATTTCATTCAGAAGAAGTTGAAATGTTAATCAATAATTGTATACGTTGCTGTTGTTTTGCTTCTCACTACATTATTGAATTTAACAATTTATTGAACCTTCTTCTTCTGTAAGTCAAGATGAAAATCATAATCAACTGATCTTTCACCTTTTCATCAACATTATTATGTTTATGTTATAAATGTTGTATAAAAATTATAAGGGAATTCATGTAATAATTCGTGATGAAGTGAATATTATTGAAGTCTGAGCTGAAATTCCAATACAGTGACAGAATCGCAAATGTGAATTGACCATATAGTTTCCAGTGGCCTGCGTTTCAAAAGTTCTTAGCGGAAACGAAAAATGTAACTTTCCCTTAGGCATGTCTGAATCATATGGTCGGCGCCGCGCCTCCATTGAATGAAGGTGAACAATACTGTCTGGGTGAGTGGCAGCAGATAATCGAGATTGAAGTAATGCAGTTGAGCGAAAAACAAGCGAATCAGTGAAAGGTACACAAAAATCCTTAAAAGCACAGACATAAGAATTTTGTTGTTGTTGTCAATAATAACAATAATAAAAATAACAATGAATAACTATATAAATATAAATAAATAAACATATACCTATCTACTACTACTACTAATGACATACTGATGCGAATTTTAAAATCATAGACAAATTATTATAAAACAATATAATGTAATTATATACAATTAAAAGGTTTAACAAAAAAATAGAAAGGAAAAGCAGTGAGAACAAGTTATCTCAAGAACTCATATATGCTATCATAACCCCCATTCGTCAATAATTCTTTGATATGGTTCTTGAAACTTACTAAGTGTAGTTCCTTGAGATCCTGTGGCAATGAATTATAAAATATGATGTCGTTATACCTAAGAGATTCCTTGAATGTTGAAGTTTTGTGTTTTGGGATGGTCAAATGTTTAGTTCGTGTTGCATAATTATGAGTGACTGACTCGTGATTGAAATGAACTATATTGTATCTCAGATGAAACAGAGCTTTATAAATATAGATACAGGGTAAAGTTATTATTTTTATATTTAGAAAATAAAGCTCTACAGCTAAATCTCGGTGTTATGTCAAGTATGATTCTCATGATTCTTTTTTATAGAATAAATACACGTCTTGCACCAATATAAGTACCCCTCATTAGTATATTTTGAGCCATGTGAGAATAGGACTAAGAATAATAGACCATCTTGATACCATCTAAGTCAAGTAACTCTTTGAGCTGGCGTATTGCAAATATTGCCTGGTTCAATTTTTTACACACAGAATTTTAATATATACGAAGAACACACAAAAATGAGATTGTTTCGTGACGTATCCTTAAGTTATTCAATACTAGCTGATCCGGTGAACTTAAGAAATGTTGTGTTAAATTATTCGGTTGAAATGTATCAACTTTTTTATACAGTACTTTTCTTTAATAGTCCCCCTCCTTTTATTTTTTGAACGGGTCAACTCAAAAAATTGAAATTTAGGATAATGAAATTAATGCATGAATACTTTATTTTGAAATGAAATCCGCAAAGCGAATATTTGAAAGAAAAGCACAAAAACCCATAAATTAACTCTTCTGTTATAAAAACCTGAAATTTATCCATAATTCAACATGATTTAGAAATAATGGCAAGATTCGGTGGAATTCCTTTTTTTTACTGTGTTTGAAATGAAAATAAATATACAAATAACAAATAAATTAACTAACATGAGATATTTTGAGTCTCCTATTGAAATATTTTGGGAATTGGAAAAAATATCAAGGAACTGACATTTTAGAAAATATACATTTTGAATTATTTTCTAAACCATTATAATTCAAGATCTTTGACTTGAAATCAATAATTTAGAAAGTATCGAAGTTCTAAAATCAATCTCAAATAAACAATAATTATATACTGGAATTCCAATGTAATACCTCAATCTTGAAAAATTGAAATATAGAAATGTAAATTTTTAGTTTTCCGCTATAAACAGCAAATATAAAGATAATCTCGACGTGTGACTTCACACTGTAAAAAAATATTGTTATTTCTTAATTACTTGCCAGAATTTCGCGGAAATTGGCGTATTTTATGCACCTAAAAACTCATTTAATGATTTTCCTGCTTCATGCATGGCTATACGGAAGTTTCGAATCGTAAAATTAACGAGTTGTTACGGTTCTACTAACTTCTCGGTTCGGATACTCAAGAAATGAATCAATAACGGCGAGAGAATTATCTTGTGCTATACATCCAAAAAATTATCCAGTGTTATGTTGGGTATTAAATCAGTGTTCTTGGCATTTATGACTATTCTAAATGCAGGAATAACATGTAAAAAAAAATTACAGGAAATCGGAATTGGAAGAATTAATATGAAAGATAAATCATTATCTAACCAGATATTTTGTTTGGAAAAGTTTGGAAAAAAGTATCCTTTTGTCAGTAACATTTCTGAGTTATCGTTAATGTGCCCACTAGTTTACAACAACTTCAGTTTGATATCTTGAAATTGAACGACAGTTTTCCATATACAGTTTGGTACACAGCACAATACACTTCTATATCTGAACTTCATTTGGTTTAACATTTTCTCAAATCAACTTCTTTCATGCAAGTGAGAAAACAAAAAAAAACAGCATTAGAAAGGGTTTTATTGATTAACCGCCAAGATTTTCCAGTCAATTCACTATTGAGAATATAAGAATATCAGAAATCGCTTTGTCCTTTCAGTCTCAGGTGAGACATCCTCAAGTGCACTATATTTTTTGAAGATTTATGCAACACGATGCGTCATCATTCAGGGGAATGGCTCTTTTCTGAATTGAATCCAGCAGTTTCAGGGTATATTTGGGGGCGAAGCTCCAAACATGAGAACAATACTCCAAAGAAGTTGTGATATGAGCTTTATAAAGCATTAAAAGTTGCCGAGGTGTGTACAGTTTTCTGGTTCGGAACAGTGTTACAACATTTTGAGAAGCAGTCTTTGCAATTCCAGTGACATGATTGTGCCAAGACATATTGGTATCCATTTTAACCCCCAACAAACCTATTGAAGCAGAAAGCG
>WOGN01010470.1:0-10391 GCA_015342105.1 Leptinotarsa texana | reverse complement strand
TTGTTGGGTTTACTGATTACTACAAAAAGACACCTTGTAAATATATTTAGATAGGCAATATTGTAAAATAATAGAAAGACCAATTGTAAAATTAATTTAGGGTGGTATACTTGTATTGGTGGTATTCCTGCATAGATTACCTGTATGATGTACCTGTATAGCATAAATAGCTTTAGTTTTGAGAAGTTTCTAGTTTTATCTTCCTTTTGAAGATGATCACTTGGTGATCTAAACACGTGTCGAGATGTAAAAATAATGATTTGTTGTTGGAAAAAAACTCCAGTAATATTTGTTAATAATGAATATTTTTTAATGAAATGTTGGTCACACCTATTTAGAGGCACTCTGAATCCAGTGGCGTAGTGATTTTTTCAATAAAAAAAGAAAAAGAAAAAATATCGTAGTATTATGCCCTGAAACTTTAACAAACATTTCAAATTTTGTCCCAAGGTAGACATTTTAGTACTTGACATTTAAAAAAAATATATTAAGATTGATTTACAACTTCAAATTTTAGGGGGGTGTTTCCATTAAAAATGGGTCACACTGTATATTCACAATGAACTGTGCTTGCCCCTTGAAATAAACATACGTTCCTCCTATGTTCATATGATCATCCCTGAAATAAAAACACACTTACAAAAAAACGTTTTTTGAATTCTCTGTTTTGTGCCTCCATACAGCTTTACCAGCATAATTTGTGTATAGTACTTTGAAGTAAGTTCGTGTTGTTTCGTCAATTGTTTGTTTCTGAAGTACGATGGCTAGCAAAGTCCCCAATGTAATGTTTAACGACGGACATACATCACCCATATTTGGTTTGGGGACGTGGTTGGTAAGTTTATTGCATCGTAATCTCAAACAAATTGTGTTGTACTGTCAAGAATAATACTAACGTATAAACCTACCTATTATGTGCATAAAGTTCACCCAAAAACTAAACTGAAATTTGGTAATCTTAGAAACAGGAAAAAGGCGCACGGTGCCAAATCAGGTGTATACGGTGGCTGAGGCATGATTACGCAGTTGTTTTTGACAAAAAAATTACGAACAATGTGCTTATTCCACTCGTAAGCATATTTTTGACTTAGAATACAATCACCCTATACCACTAAACGTGCTAAAGCGTTGGAACTGTGAAAGTATGTTCGAGACCAGTGTACCAACATAAAAATAAAAGAAAACGCTAATTGAATGTAAGTAGCCAGGTATTTTTAAACATTCACCTTATTTTTTTGAATACACCTCGTACTCGTTTGTATTGTGCTGTACCTGTGCAGGTTTGGTGAAAATCTCAGCAATGTTCTGTAGTGAAAATGCATTTGAAAAATGAAAAGTACTATGTTAGGTTAGGTTAGGTCAAAAATGGGTGGATCTACTCGACCTTTCACCACAACCCGCAAGGGTTTATTGTGAGACTCTGCATATATGATTCAAATGACAGTAAGAAGGCCTGTTAGACATCGTAGTTCATCCCTACTGTAGTCCAACAACTGGAAGATTCTGCCAGAAGTCTATAAATCTTCTTGCCATCCAGGTAATCAATGGCAAAGCCTAAAGTGATGCTAATGACAGGTTCTGGTCCTATGAAGCTGCTTGCAGCACCCTCCTTTGCAAGGGAGCCAACAGTCTCATTGCCTTCCAGGCAAGTATAGCCAGGAATCTAGACCAGAGACAATCTGTTTAATCTTCCTATCCAGAAGAGTTGTTTTTGGCAATTTACTACCAATTTAGACGATGCTCGGTAGGAGCCAAGAGCTTCCAAAGCCGCTCGACTGTCCAAGAACATTTTAATTGACTTGTGTAAGAGGTTGGATTCTTCCAACGTGCTATCAACTGTAGTTGAGGAATAAAGGCTTGGCTAGCTGGACTGGCTGAATACTAATTTTTTGTTCGTTTCACAATATTTCTTATTCAATGCCATGTGTTCGTGAGGTTAGGTGAGGTAGTGAGTGGTTTTGCAAACCGATTTTTGAAATCTGTTTCTAGAGATCAATTACCCTAACACCAAAGTGATGTTTTTGCACTCGACGCGAGTTTCGCTAACAAGTTTAGCATCTTCAGGAGAAGCAAATTGATACTAAATCTAAAGTCAAGGGTTAGCTGTTTATATAACTGAATTTTTTTGTCCGATGTGGAATTTGTTTGTTGAATGATAATTACCCTAATTGATTTTTCGGTAATTAACTAGTGGAACCACTACCTGCAAATCAATTTGTCAACCATAGATCAAATAGCGGAAAAATTAATTTGCAGGTAGTGGTTCCACTAGTTGATTACCGAAAATCAATTAGTATAATCATCATTTAACAAACAAAGTCCACATCAGACCAAAAAACTTTAGGTATATAAACAGCTAACCCTTATCTTTAGATTCAGTATCAATTTGCTTCTCCTGAAGATGCTAACCTTGTTAGCGAAACCATCGTTGAGTACAAAAATATCAGTTTGGTGTTAGGGTAATTGATCTCTAGAAAGCTTTCAAAAATCGGTTTGTAAAACCACTCACTACCTCACCTAAGCCCACGAATACACGGCACTGATAAAGAAATATTGTAAAAGGACAGAAAATTAGTATTCAGCCAGTACAGCTAGCCGAGCCTTTATTCCTCAACTACATTTGATAGCATGTTTACTATCTGGGCGACTAGGGGCCACAGGCAAGAAATGTTTATGACTGTACTCATCTTTTTATTGCCGTTCTAATTGGGAATGGATAGACTATACATGCTATGAATATCTTGAATTGCCGTCGTGATTGTCGTTCCACAATATTTCCTTTCATTCTGATTATTAATTTAGTTATTGACCCACATCTTTTTTTATCTGCCAACACCAAGTACAAATATTCTGAAACGTTCACCTCTACATAACATGTGTGTCATATGCAAGTTGTCAGCTCGACATTTTTTAGAGATTAGGTCTTTTTACTGCAGCTTATTCCAGATGTATTGTTTTCATCTTATAACTTATTGTAATTGTATTGTATTGTGATTTGACTTATATCCGTGTTCTGTAGTTGGGTGTAACCTGTAGAATAGTGTATAAATAAATAATAAATAAATAAATGAGCTAGAACTAAACATGTTTTCTGAAGTGGACTTTTCTTCCTGGATGAATAAAATTGAAGATGAAACGTTTTCAAATCAACACCCCCTATTTTCTTTAATTATTACTTGTTATTAAATTGGATTTCTTGTTCCAAGAAACGAGAAAATCTCCTCTCGCAGAAGAATGAAAATTTCAATTGATTATATTCGGGAGAAGGAAAATTTTGTCATGCAGCATTTGTTACTCTTTAGGGGAATTCAATTAAATTTCGCTGATGTAAGAATCCGATGTATTCAGTTGTTTGTTCATCCTTAAATGAGATACTCCAGAATCCACGAGTCAGTCTTTTAGAATTCTCGAAAATAAAATATCGACCTTCTTAACCCAACGAAACTGAAAGTGAAGACCATTGAAGTTCGAACGTGACATTTTACATCACGACCAATTCATATTGTGAGTGCAAAATATACGAGGTTTTTGACAAACGATTTTAGCAGGCTTGCAGATCTAATGTTTTGATCAGGCATGTTACGGTTATGAAATTTAGGACACGTTTGTATGAAAAATATATGTGTTTCAGATACGATCGCGAATATTGAAAAATTATGTATTATTCGATAGTAACGTGTATATAATTTTGGATATGAATATCAGACTTCTGAGAAATAATTAAAATGAAGAAAAAATGTATTTGAATGTAGTTTTGTTTTCTTCTCAAAAAAAAATATTGAAAATTATTGAAAATAATAAGAACACATGAAAATAAGCGGATTGAAAATTTCTGATGAGTTAATTGTAATTGAAGTGTCAAAAATGAAAATTGAAGAGAACGAAATTAATTGAACAGTCAAAATAAAAAAACTTATTTTAAAAACCCTTTATGGAATTCAGTTATGATTTCGGGTAGATTTCAAATATCTGCTATTTTTTGTTACGGTTTCGCATTTCTATAACATGTTGAAGGGTGAATAGCCATGCAACTAGCTAAACATGTGTTATGTCTTTCGAAATTTCATTTTTGTACAATTCTCATTGAAAGTGACATTTTCAATTGTTGTCAAGAGTATAAAAAGATGATTTTTACAAAGTAGCGTGTTCAAAATATTCTCAATACGATTTTCTGAGCCGATTTTTTTGTGACAATTCAATTGAAGCTCTTTTTGCAGTAACACACAATTCCTCATTGATTTGTGGCTGTAAATATGTTTTCTGAAAAAGGCAGACGTTAAAAAATGGGGTCGAAATTTCTGTCACGGGCTCCCGGTCTATGTTGTCACACGTATCACAGGAGTTTTATTTATAAAACGAAGATGCAAAACGGTGTAAACGATATTCGAATATGCTTGAGATGATTTTTCACAAAACAGCTCCTGATTAGCAGGATATTAAAACAATGATCGGAAACTGAAATGTTACGGTCATTGTTCAACTAGTTTAACTAAAGAAACGCCGAAGAACTATATATTTTTCATCTGTTTCTTGGAAATTACGACTTTGATTCTCGAAATTTCGACTTTAATCTCATTTTTGACGAATGTTTTCAGTGCTTGTATAAATGAAAATTATTTTTCTATCACCTAAACAAGAGTGTTTTGTTTTCCCTTCGCCTAAAGTTCCTAATGCAATCGATTTCTTCCAACTTTGTCTGAAATTTTAGAAAAATTTTTCGAAAAACAAATCAGCACTTATGTTTCAAACAGAAAACTACTTCCTGAACATCAGTCTGGCTTCAGAAGCGGATACAGTATACAGTTGTTCGTCGGCATTAAGTGCTGTTACTAATCATACAGTAAAGACGCTAGACGACAACAAAATGTGAGTTCTTGTTATAATAGATTATTCTTGTGCCTTCAATACGATCAACCATGAGATACTATTATCAATTATACATTACCTTGGATTCAGCCGGACTTCAGTGGAACTTCAAAAATCGTATTTAACAGATCGTCAACAACATGTGAAGATTGATGATAAAATTTTAGATACTCTAACCGTTCAACGAAGTGTACCACAAGGTAGCATTCTTGGTCCTCTTTTATATATATTGTATACTTTATACTTTCATCATAATTTTTCCCATTGTGATTATCATTCATATGCTGATGATACTCCAGTGTATTTTTCTTTCAATGTGGACGAAATTGAAAAAGCTAATGTTATATTTAATGCAGACTTTTCGGAAATAGAATTTAAAAAATAAAAGCTGCGAGTAGACTACAAATCTGTATCAATGATGACGTTATCAATTTCAGCGATCATGTAAAACATCTTGGTTTACATCTGGACTCAAAATTGCGATTCGACAAACATGTCACTTCTAAACTGAAAACTGCATACGCCGCTCTGGAATTGTTATATCTTCATCGAAATGAAATGTAATCGAGTCGATGGTTTTATCACATTTCAACCATTGTGACATAGTTTATGGTCCTTTTCTTGAATCTCATGCCTTTTGTATCCAAAAGATACAAAATTTGTGTCTACATCTATCTTTCAGTCTCAAAAGAAGATATAGAATTTCATATAAGCTTAAGGAAATGAGCTGGATGAGTATGTCTGATTGTCGTTTACTACATTCGCGTTGTTTTTTATAAAATCTTCAAAAATAACACACCTGAATAGGAGTGCACGAGAGTCACATACATGATATATGTTCATGATCTTAATTTGAGAAGAAAGATTCTTATTGAGATTTCAATACATAAAAAAAAGATATTCAAATCCTCCTTCTCTTAAAAGATTGCTATAACTGCCTCTTTATTCACAATTTTGGATTGCATTCTTCAAAAAAAAAACAAATGAAATCTGTTGATTCACTAATGATATAATCTAGTGAATAAAATGTATCTTTATAATTAATATTTGTTAATCAGTGATATAAGTATTGAGTATTTATATGATTTATGGGTACCTTACTTTTATAAGTAGGTAGATATTTCATTAATGATTATTATTTATAATTTCCCGTTTCAAAGTCGAAATTTTCCAGAAATGAATAATAAAAATATATGGGCCTTCTGCGCTTCCTTAGTTGAACTATGGCCGTATCAATTGTATATGAATAAATATGCACATTATTCAGTTTTGAAAAATATTTTTGACTGAATACGAAAACGTACGCCACTGCAGATATAAAACGACCTGAACGCTCTTAAAATTCTGCGATACAAAAATAGAGGCTACTTGGTAGACTTATTAACCCGTTTACAAAACTGGTGGCAAAACATATTGAAATCACAAAATTTTCAGCCTTTTGAATTCAAAATGCAACTCTCCCAATGTTAAGATTTTTAATAATTCTTCTATATATGTATTATGCTCATTTTCCGTAAATCAATCTAGCGCAGGTAGTAGATGAACTGTACAAATATTATAAATCACGCCAGGTATGTTGTGAATTCGGGTATAATACTTCAGTGATCATTCATGTGTTCTTTTTTTACTTTTGAAACTCCCAAAATATTAATATTTTTCGTGTAATAAACATATATTCTATTAACATTAGTAGCCAAAAGGTACTCAGGAACTTTTTTGACTTCAAGCTTCGGATTTTATTCGCGTGTTTTTGTTACTCCCACCTAAATACTTCAAAACGTAAACATAGCACATTAGTTTTCCAAACTATTGAAGTAACTAATTTCACTTCGACAATTGGATTTGAAACGAAAATAAAATGTGAGTTGTTGGATATTTTCATCGAGTTAAATAGTTTGTAGTGTTCCCATTATGATACCAATGAAAAAAGGTAATTATTTGTTTTTCAAGTTTATTTTTGGTGCTGAACAGTAATTGTACTAGTAGATACAGCTTGGTGATCTAACAATAGATTGTATCTTGCTGTTATTGACCCTTATATTTAGAATATTCGATACATAACGCATGAGTATTAAAGTGTGATGTTTCATTTGAGTTACCGACTATTTGTTATTTGTTGTATTTTCTTGCGATATTCATTAGGCATTTATTGATTAGCATTGGGTTAACATATATACAAGAAGTATATATTCTTTGAACACAATATAATGTAAACATTTAACAAAATTTTCTGATTGATTCGGCCGTTGGTTGATAAAGATCTATAGTAATTTTCGGGGAAGTTTTTGGCTTTCTACTACTCCGTCTTGATACAAAAAAAATATGGGAATCTTCCAAAGAATCAATTTGAAAATGAGTAACTCTATACATGGATGTGTAGATCAATAAAAAAAGCAACTTTCAGACACAGACTGGAAGAAAGCCCTCCTGAAACAGCTACTTCCATATAATCATTGAATTACACGAAGGAAAAAATTTTTCCAAACAAATTCTTTTATATGAAAATTGAATTACACAGAAGATAATTTTCTCTACTCAGTTTGTATTCCAAACATTCGTTATGGAATAAAAACAGATATCATTCACAGAAGTTCTACTTTGAATGAAAGGTAACAAATTAAACTTACATGGAACACTGTCATCCTAACTGGTAGACATCGATGTTTCGCCTCATAGGGCTCTTCAGTACCAATCTGTATAAAATTATACAAAATACACACAATTTATTCATGTGTGGTGGATAAAATAAAATATTTGACAATGACATATAAAAAAATTTATTTGGGTAAGTACCCTTTTCATGAAATTATCTAACCCTGGATAGAATTCCCGAAAGTTATGGCTGTCGGTATACCGGAACTCTACGGTTCCACGGTCAATCAGCTGATCAATTTTATATTCATAAATTGAAACTGTCAAATGTCTGAAGAAGTGCAGAATGGTGCATGTACAATTGCAATTATAAATGCAATATATATGAATAAATTACAAGTTCACTGAGTATTCTTGGTGATATGAAATGTTCCTTATATGTTTAAAAAGGAAAAGTTATGCAAGGCAAAATTAATAAATGCGAAGTAGATTCTACTTGTATATAACAAGCGTTAAAGTATACGAGATATATACATCGACGGCCACTTGCAGGGAACGTTCTTTCAGGAAGCTGAAGAGACATACACAAAAATAATCAAACAAGTCATAGCATCGAAGTTTGGCCAGCAAACTTCATGCCACACACCTTCAAAGGTCTCGATTAAACTGATGAAATGTCTAAACAACTGTTTGAAAAGAAGCACGATAGGTGCTGAATCTAGGTACATTATTCATTTGTCATTATTACACAAAATTGTTATTGTAACAATCATAGTAACAATCTGCAAAATTGTGTAAGTGAATTGGACAAATTTCTGAGACTATTGAAATTCTGTTTCCTATATCACCCCCATTTTGGCCAAAATGGGTGTAACGATCTGTCATTGAACATTTTGGGCTTGATCTATCGCGGAAAAGAATGATAAACAAGATCCCAAGCCTTCCTTCATTCAATTTTTTGGGGAGTCTAAAGAAAAGATTACGAGGAGAGAAGGTGACATCAACCCCCTTCTTTACGAGAACAATAGCTTTGATTATCTTGCAGAGATTTTTAAATTCCACTTTAGTTCAGACCAACTTATCAGTACTGCTGAATTGCCTAATATAATATTCAGTGTAATCTCAGGAATCAAGCACGAACATTTCACTTCTCTAGTAATCTTAACATCATGTGAGGTATTGTTACAGACACTCACTAGTCAATGACGTCTCACAGAGTCATTTCTATTGTGGTTGCTATAATTTCTGTCATTTTTTAGTGCGACCCTGTTAAAATTAATTCAATGAAAGGATTTTTCCGTGGCCGGAAGCTCCTGAAAAAAAAGTAGTGTAATTCCACTTCAAGAACAGCAACAGGAAACATATGTCTCACTACTTATTCTTTCATTGATTTGTACCTATTTGTGGCATGATAATTGTTACAATTCGAATAAATTTTCATGGAATTCAATAAGAAATTGATTGCGTGAGTGTAATTAATTTACCGCCAAACAATCTAGAGATAACTTCGCATTTCCAAGCCAGTAAGAAATTACATCACAATTAATTGCGTAGGTAGTTGTGGTGTTGGGAAAGTGATTTTCGTTAAATTTAAACCTACTCAAATAAACAAAGGTTTCACCTACGTAGGCGGCCTTTTGTTAACAGGTGGAATTTTTTATATTTCTCTATAGCCGGTTTTCATTTCTTTCAGTACTTCATCGTTGAATACGTTATACTCTATTTTTTGAAGGTAAAAGTAATAAATGCTCATTACACATGAAAAACAGGGTGCTCAAACAAAATTTGCTGATTTATTTATAAATTCTAACTGATGGTTTAGGCGAATTTATAATACTTTACTGGGTCTGCCCTAGTTTTGTATCACCAACAAAATATTTTATTGGCTATCACGTCGTTTTCTACCTACAGTGTTGTGCGGTTGGGTATTTCATCAGAAATTGTTGAGAAAATTAAAAAATATATTCATTTATTTATTTACAATCAATATTGTTATAACACTTCAATTAAAAAAATTCACGTTATGTAGGGAGGCATTGGGTATGTTTTTATATGATAAATCCGATCAGTCTTTGCTGAACATTATGATTTAAGGTTGGTCTAATTTCCACATTTCGTCCTCTTCTTTCAAAATATATTCGATACATTTTCGCCATCTTCTGGAATTGATATTTTTTCATGTCTCATGTTTGATTATTTTCTATATGATTGATAGGTTGACTGAGAATCGCGAATTTGAAAGATATCGTTTGCTGCTCCTTGATTTCAAATCCGTAAACAGTTTGAATATGAATTATATGTGATGGTATCAGCTGATAGTTGATGAGAATCCATAACGTATTCATGAACCATTTTATTGTGAGATTTGCACTCAACAGTTTTACAAAAATGCAACAAGTGTTGCGTCCTCTGACGTGTCAATAGTCTTACTTACTATTGGGTCGCCTAAACGACCCAATCGAATTCACGATCTCTAGTAAATAAACTTCAGAGTTTTTGATAGAAAACCACTCTCCTGAAAACATGACTTTTGAAAACAACAGACCTTCCATCTTCAAAGGTGCTAAATGCTCGAAAAGGAAGATTGGGAGATCGTCAAGAATGTTATCACAGCACCGACAGTTGAATGGGCTATCAAGTCGTTTCAGCTTTTCAAATCTCCTGGAGAGGACTGGAAATAATTTTACCTATTCTCATTGAAATTGTATAGAGCTAGTCTGGCGTTGAATTATATGTAGGATTGTTATCGTTGTCTACGGAATATATTAATTAGGGCTCAGGTGCAACAATATTAAAAACATGTATTAGTGATAAAAAAACAAAACAAAACTGGTTTAACGTTTGTTTGAAGGTGGTTGACAATGTTTTGTGGTGTATTTCATCAGTTCGGACTTCCATTGTCTAATCTAATATGAATTGATTTGAAAACCCTG
>WOGN01010469.1:0-10392 GCA_015342105.1 Leptinotarsa texana | reverse complement strand
TGTCGAACTCTTCTCGAACTCTCGTTTCGCTTCTTCGGCGTATAAGGAATGTTCGCGTCTGATCTAACCGCTTTCTCTGCCGTTGCTACGAGCCCGGCACGTGCAGCACTGTCAGGGCCGGCTTCTGATTTATTACAATATGTTGATGATTCCATTATGGTTGTCCTCATCCATTCAAAATAAAACATGACGTGTTAAATGACATAAATACACAATATAAATAACAAGGCAAAGACAAATGTACTGTAATTTCGTAAACAATATACGAGAAGGGTATCATAATACCAATGCACTCTGTTTATTTGCATAATTTTATCTTTATTACGATTGATGAATATGAAATATTCAGTTGCAATTACAACTTTTTCCTCGCGCTTCCTCTTGATAAACAAATCATTATATTTTTCCAATTATCGATTTCAAATAATGAAACACAGCCACCAGTTTTTGAGTGATTTTGACGAAAGAAATATTTATATCAATGATAACTTGGTCAGTGAAGACGCTCTCACTATGGTGGTGGGGTAACGAATAATAAAAAGTATTTTATTAACAACACATTTCCTTTATTTACGAGATGAAGTTATTAGTTTAGAAATTTTCTTCTCTGACGAAGGTCGTCGAGAGTCGAGGAATGAGTCACGATGAAATTATTCCAGTCTCGGACTCATATAATTCAATGTCCATTGCGGTATTAGCCAAGGTATTTACATTTTACTATACAAGAACGTTGGGAAACGTGAATCTTTCGAAAATTCATTTCGAAATATACATTTTTTTCATAACAGTATTGAGTAGCAAAGTTAACTTTTGACTACTTGAAAACAAAATTTGACATTAATGAAAAAATATATAGTTCAACTCGATTGTTAACAAAAAAAAGTGACACTGTCGAGAAGTTTCTACGATACGAATGTGTTTTGACAGCCATGTTATATTTTTTCACATGGAGACATTTTGATAATTCATGACGTACTTTTTAAATAAATGTAAAAAATTGCTACGTTTTGTTTCTCGATAAAAATAAATGCTTAATAATCACTTGTTACCAGTTGAAAGTTTGTCAAAGTTCCCTATACATAATTTGGATTCTGCATTAATTGTTTGCCTTTTGTAATTCAGTGCCTCACAATCGTATATAAAACATGACGGGATGTCCATATTCTTTTGGTGTATTGCTTGCAGCTAGGGTCACCATTATACAACCTGAATTTGTTCAGATATTCATTGAAAGGGCAGTGTCTAGTAAGTGGCCTGTGATTATTTTGGACCAATCACTGATTTGATAAGCACTTTTTTTAGACGGTCCCCTCATTAAAGATTTCCTATTTGTGTTTCCAGGTATATTTTGAAGTATTCTTTTATTTCTCACTGAACTAGTTGCTGACCTGGTTTCGAATAAAAGCTTTCGGTACTCCGAGGGCTGGTTCAGAACCTATACATTGAGTTGATAATTCATATCTAGCATAAGCTATTTCATTGACCGTGATCCTTTGAGTGCTCTGGCACTCAGTATACAGTCCAAGTATTATTGTTTGGCAGTTTATTTATGAAAATTCCTATGTTTATTTACCACTTTTATTTGTAACTAACGTTACTGCAGTTTCATCCTAATACTGAAGTACTCAACAATGTACACCTCTTCACAACCAGACGGTTGTAAAGACGGTCCTTTATTACCTGAATTTTGTTTATCTGTGACAATGTGGGTACGCTAATCTGAAAACCAGTCAATTTGGTAATTTAGTATGTTACATCAGCAATGCTTATGTTTATGAATTTCCAAGGATTCAGAGTAATTGAAGTTCTAACCCTTGCCTGCATAGTGCCGAATTTTGGTATCGTTTAAATTCGGTAACTTGTGGTTGTATATAGTTGCATGCATGTTCGGCATACTGTTTCAGAATTTCGGCTAGATTGTCCAACATAAACACTATTATACTCCGGACACTTGAGCTTATAAACTTCAGCTTTATCTTTGTCATTGATAAAGGAAATTTGATAACCTGGCATGTGGAGTGAATGCCACTTCAACATATTTTTTTCTGAGAAACTCCACAATTGTCTCTGTTTTTTACCAAAATATTTCAAAGTTACAAATTTCTTGAGTTCTGCTTGTTTGATCTGGGGGTATATTAATCTGTACATAAATTTGAGGCTTTGTTTTCTGCACTGAAACCATTATTCTGTCCTAACTGTATAATTGCTGTAACTTCCCTATCCCGAATGTTAGCAGACCATTCTCAATGTGGCCGAAATTTCTCAAAACGGTATGCTGAACAGGAAAAGTCCTTCAGACTAGAAAAAAATTATCTGATGTTTTCAAACCATTCCTTGGTATGCAACCACAAGTTCCTGAATCTATTTTGTACTAAGCAGGGTTGGAAACTTAATTATTTGGTATCCTTGAAAATTCATAAACATAGGCATTGCGGATGTAACCTACTAAATGACCAAATTGACCTGATTTACTCTCTAGTTTTCAGATTAGCGTACCTACATTGTCACAGATAAACAAAATCCAGGTAATAAAGTCATAAAGGACCGTTTGTTGTTACCTGATGTGGTTGTATAGATTTATACGAGTGTACATTGTTGAGTATTTCTGTTTATTTTATTCGTTTGAAAATGTCCTTGTATTAGTCTGTTATATGTTTTTTTCATTGAGCCGCTGTTGCCCCCTTTTTTATGACAACCCTCATAGCATGAATCTTGTTCAAGAGAGAATTGAAGAGATATTATCATTCAACGTGCGATTTTCTCTTCATGTTAAGGCTAGCGTGCTGGATTTTTGAAAGATTATTTCACTCAATGTTTCCTAAAGCGATGAAACAGTTGAATATTAGGCAGCATTCACGGAGTCTCAAAGCGAATGAACGCACTGAACGTGTTTAAAATCGGCGCTCCTCTTTCACATAAATCCTAATATTGGATTTTTAAAATAAGAATTTTGAGTTTATATTAACGTTCCTTCTCTCTGCATTATCTCGACATATATCTCTCGTATACCAAGCTCAATGGATCAAAACGAGTATTCCTACTTGTAATTCCATGTTCATTAAAATTTTGCTTTTGAGCAAATTCAAACGAATAATTTAAGATAAAATCACTCGATCTATGGTCTCGGGATATTTTGAAATAGTTATAGACTCAAATATTTAGAAAAATATGGCTTTGGGCTCATTTTGACCGATTAAACTTGGCACACGCTGAATATAAGCCTTGAAAAGTTGTTTGGTCGTTCTTGGGAGTAGTAGAAAAGTGATTTGGTCGTTCTTGGGAATAGTAAAAAGTCAAAAACTTACTTTCCCAAAAAATTAGTCACTCCTAAAATTATAAAACTTTCAAATAAAAAAAAATAGTTTTTACACTTGAAGCAAAAGTATCCAATATATCGATCAAATATTAGATAACGCGTAACCGTTTTTATATGTCAATATTTAACAATATATAATATATAAACATACTGGCTCATTGAATAAACTGAGTTGAGTACTGTGCAGTTGAATGAAGACGCTCAGTTCAGTCAATATTTTTAGTTAAAAATATTGAAATTCATTTCTCTCCGCCTAACAGTTTTAACTGAGAGTTATATATATGTTCAGTCATAACTTTCAGTTAAAACAGTACGTGAGTGGCCGTCGTAGATGCACGTGGTAGGTATTCCCAATTAATTTCTTGAAGTAGGCAAAATCGAATTAATAAAAATCCATTACCTACTATTCAAAAATGATTGAACAGATAGATCTGATTCAAATTGAAAACTTTCATATTGAAATAAATTCGTACAATAACAAACACTAAAAATTCGTAATGATAAATATAAAACGTGTTCCTTTACGAATTTCCTGCATTGCATCATCGAACACTTTTTATTAAGTTAACACTTTTAAAAATTGGTAGAATGAACCTGACACGAAACTACGTTATATTTATCAAACAGATATATACCCCTCTTCATCACTATCCAAAAGAGGCGTTGCGTCACTCATGATGAATAAACACTCACTAGACGAATCGTGCTGGTACTGAGACAAGCATGAAGAATCAAAATGTTCACCAGAATTATCTCTTAGAATGATAAGACGTCAATAAATTTACTGAAATTGTAGGTTTATCTCATCAGTTATTCTCTAGATTATGATGGGCTTTAATTCTAACAGTGGCGTTTTTTGAATAAACACATTGAATGATTTGAAAAATAACTTGTTCAATTGACGACCTATTTATTTTGTAGAAATTCATATAAAATATAGGGTAAAGAAAATAACTGTTGTCTAATTTCTAGTTTTTTATTCGTTACGACCGGTTTCGGTTTGTTAAACCATTCTCTAGTTTACTTGATACTCAATTAAAAAAAAATCACAATTTCTGACGTGAACAAGTTTCAATAAAAAAAATCATCAGTTATATAGGTAAAGCCGTTAAATTGTGGTCAATTTTAATACTAGATAATATAGATATGGTATATGTATGATCCGGGCAGCTCTAGACCTGGTTTTTATATCATTTAACGGGAACTATTGAAATAAATTATCGAGTTTATTACCACACCTAAACTAGTTTTCGAAATGGACGATACTAGATTATCAGCAAACTTCCAAAAAGATGCATGAAATACAAAGGTCCTATTTGTCCTTTTAGGAAAAATTTGTTAATGCTAACAAACACCTAAATAATTATTCATCCCAACATTCCTTAATTTGTTAATAATAATGAATGGGTTAATAAAACGCTATATAAATACGTTCATACAAAAACAAAATTATATATAGTGGAAAAACTGCGTCTTTATTGCACAAGCGTATTGAATTTTTTGTTGCATCCATCCTTCAATTACAACATGAACACTTAAACCGGTGTTCTAGACTTAAACACTAATCATGACAAACAAGAACACTTAAACCGTAGTTCTAGAAATCTAAATCAAAAATTAATTCTGGCAGTTACACAATTTTAATGGTTTGAAATGAGTAATATTATTGGAAAATGCAAATGCATCGTCATTGATTCATTCTTTAATATATCAAGAACACAATATGAGATAAGTTATAATCGTTTTTAATTATTGAATATTTTGCTATCAAATTGACCTAATTTTCCTAGGCTTACTGCTATCTAAATGTAACTTTTTCGTTTTTGTATAACGCTGAAAAAATAACTCATCTAAAAAGTGTTATCATCATGATATTTTCAAACGGGGTCGTTTGGCAGAGTTTTTCATTTTTGCATCAATAATGATTTAAACATTTTCCTTGTTGAATATAACAAATATTGAATTAATATTATATTTCATATATCAATTGAATTTAATCATATGCACTTATTCAAGTAACACTTTCTACAAAACTACGGAAACAAGCCATTCATAGTATATAGGAAGTCAATTAGAATGGTACAATTAAAACAAAATAACACCTGGGCGTTATTCATCAACGTAATCTCCATCA
Organism: Leptinotarsa texana; assembly: GCA_015342105.1. Lineage (NCBI taxonomy): Eukaryota > Metazoa > Arthropoda > Insecta > Coleoptera > Chrysomelidae > Leptinotarsa > Leptinotarsa texana. Next base: position 4,942 of record WOGN01010469.1, on the reverse strand, counting down.
CGAGCCACACAATCATTTCATCGTTGCTCTAACATTTCAGTAACACTTTTGTTGGACGATTTTTTGGCAGTTTTACAGTCAGAGGTCGCTGGAAATCTGGCGAAAACGGTGGATGTGGAAGCAATTCGAAGACCATTTCATTGATTTGTGACACTATGCATGCGGCACTTTCTTTTTCTTCAACTTTCGTTTTCCGCAATTTCCGCCTTCAAATGCTCCAATAACGCTTTATAATATTCACTGTTGATAATATTTCTCTTCTCAAGATTGTCGATGAATATTACACCACAAACATCCCAAAATAATGAGGACAGTACCTTTCCAGCCGATTGTTGTGCTTTCCGGCACTTTGGACGAGGTTCACCAGTTGCTCTCCACCCAGATAAAGATCTTTTTGATTCCGGAGTGAAGTAATGGATCAATGTTTCATCTATTGTCACATATCGACGCAAAAATTTCGGTATATTTAAACATGGCCATTTTGGTTTACAGTGAGCTCGCGCGGCACGCACTTTGAACTGAGCTTTTCCATAGTCTACGTTTGAAGTCATCAAACCAACGTTTATATGTTGTTTCTGAAGGAGCAGAGTCCTTATACAGTTTTCAAGCCATTGCTTCACTTGAACGATTTTTTCCCATCAAGAAACAGTGTTAAATTAAACACGAAATTATTTTTGATTGATTGTTTTGAAAATAACAAAAGTAGTGTCACTCTTAGCACAATAACTCACAAACTTCTGAGTATAAACTATACCATTATAAAGCAAATAGTACAACGGTTATAAGATATATATTTTCGACTACATATATATTCTGAAGAACTACCAACATAAGTCATTCACCAGGTCTATCTTACTTCAAGAAACGATTGTAAGCGATGAAGGATATTCACTCATATTGATGCACCCACAAGTTACATCACTCGTTTTTTTTAAAGAAATACGTTGACGTGGCTTAAAGAACAACTATTATTTGAGCAAATTCTTTATAAACAAAACTTTAGTATCGGATAGATCAAGAGTATATAAGTTGATTTGTGGCAGACACTTGCCCAAAACATTATATTGGCTGAACAAGGAGAACATTTTCCGAAAGAATAAAAGAACATAGAAATAGTTTTTTAATGTGACGACCAATTTCACATTTGCAAAACATCTTTTGGCAGAGGGATACGAATTCAATAACGATTATGACATATTATATTCGGAAGAGCAACGATTGAATCTCAATCTTCTGGGATACTTCGAAATCAACAGATTTAAGATTTCTAAAAATTTACTGAATGAACCAATAGAATTGAATAGTTTCCCTTTATTAAATAATATTAAATTATCATTATTATACTATTAGGTTGATTCAATAGTTTTGTCCATTTTGATGTCGTGTGTTTTTGTAGCTCCATATCTCAATAAATTTCTACTCTACGAAAATTGCGTTAACAGCAGCCGGCACTAGTCAACAGAAGAGGTATGATTCTGCTCCACGACAATGGCTACCTCCACGTTTCACAAATCACCATCCGACAATTAAACGAATTGAGCGTAGAAGTTCTGCCTCACCCACTATACTCTCCAGACCTCTCGCCAAACGACTACCATCTTTTCAAGCATTTCAACAACGTTCCCACCGGTAGAACCTTCGCCAATCAGGTCCAACCAAAAAAAAACGGCCTTCGTCGACTTCATCGAATCCCGAGCACACAATTTTTATGCTGACGAAATTAATCGACTGGGCTAAAGTGCACCGATTAAAATGACACTTATTTAGAATAAATTGAATAGGTATTCACTGAGATATTACAGTTTGAAATGGACTCATAAAAACGGAGTAAAGTTTTTGAACAAGCTAATGAAGGAAAATACTTGAAATTCTTATCATTACATGAATTTTTACGCGAAAGTTGTTAAGATGATAAGCATGATAAGAGTGTTGTCCGTTAACGCTCGTGAAATTGATATACATCTACTGATGGTTATATTTTCTCTCAGAACTGACATCAACTTGAATTTGGAGAGAAATACTCAACTCAAAATTTAGTTATGTGCACTTATTATAATATATTTTCATTCTTCCACGATGACTAATCACCGATTTATGATTTCTCGGACCACGATTATTAAATACCACGCTGATCCATAGGCGGCTCGTTACTGGATTTACGATAAGGTAATTCAAAAACAAGGGCACCCCATTAATATATTTGTTAAAATAAAAGAAACGAATTCTTTAAAATTAGTAACAATTGCACGCTCATTAAAACGCATCAAAATGAAAGGGAATTTAATTTAGGAGAGATTATTTTTTGGAGAAAGGTCGTTCTCCAAAGGATGTTTCCCACAATTTATTTTATGTACTAAGATGGAGTAGCCAAAACGCCTTTTACCCACAGAAAGGTAAAATTAACCTTTTTACCTTTTTGGAAAAACATTTTTTTCTGATGGATAACCTTGTAGGTTAAACTTTTTATTGTAGAATAAACACATATTTTCCTGAGAAAAACTACAGAAGTTATGAGAACTAAATGAGTAGCAGAAAAAAATCAATTTTATTATCAACTTTTTTGGGGATTATTGCCTTTCACGGTCCGAAAAAAATGAAAATTTTGATGGAGAACTTTGTATTTAGTTCATCCTGAACTATTTCAATTCAAATTATTTTTTACAAAAAAAAACATCAATTATTATATTTATCTTATCGTATTTGCCATGAAATTGTATCTCAACGTTTCGGAAGCCAAAATCTGCCTGTCTTCAGAATCATAAAAGTTTTCTCTTCGGTTTGTTTAATTTTTAACCTTCCTCAACAAATGTCAGAGGTGTTCTGAAATATTATATATGTGAATGTTGTTGATTGACTTTTCGAACATTCGATGTAGTCTATTGTCTATTTCAATTTTGTTGCTATCGAAGGAACTGTTTGAAGAAGCTGTTTGAAAAACACTTCTCTCCAGATATCAGAATATATGCGCTAATTCTTTGAGCTTACCTCTCTTAGTGTGTGGCGTCTTGTTCTATTTCACTCGATGTGCACTTTCTGATTTCAAAATGTGTTCTGTCATTTTTAATCCTTGTGATGCACTATTTGGAACCTTTGGTGTAATAACGAATATTACTGGAGTTTAATCCCAATACGAAACCGTTATTTTTAACACCTCGACGCGTGTTTCAATCACCAAGTGATTATCTTGAAAAGGAAGATTAACCTGTTAATCTTCCTCTTGAAGATGATCACTTGGTGATTGAAACACCTGACGAGGTGTTGAAATTAATGGTTTGGTGTTGGGACTAAACTTTGACTACGTCAATTGTCAATTTCTGATATAGTATCGACGTTAATTCTGACTCACTTTCAATTGCAGTTCCACCAATATAAATTTTACCAAAAAAAATGGAATTTTTTCTTTTTTGTTATTAAGTTTTCGTATGCATGAGTATAGGTCACAGTGTATTTTTTGCTATCTTAGACGTTCTGACATCTTTAAATCAGATAACAACTGGAAAAGAATATTTATCTCTCTTTCTTTCTCTCAATCGTCTGGTATAAAATTTCATATGGTAAGTAACCCACCGAGAACAAATGACTGGATTTCGTAATTGCTTCGTCTACACAATTTCTTGAGTTGAGCTTTGATAAATTCCAAAATTATCTGAGAGTTCATAATCTATTCAATGACGTTGAATGAAAGGTGTGTAGAACAAGTAAAATATTGTGAAACACAGTAGTTGAAGTGAGTTGTTGATGTTAAACAAAAGATATCTGAATGCCAAGATAATGTACATATCAATAATATTTGCTAAAATAATGAGTGCGATATCAGATGTTTTGATGAGACATGTTGACCAGAGTTTAGTTGAATATTCATCTAAATGGTAACTTGATACGAAAATAAAATGATATTTACCCACTCATTGATACGATCTGGTTTTGTTTACTGCAATATTTCATCTTGGCCCACCCACACTTTGTGAAACCTGATGGCCTTGTAGAAATTGAATGCATAGTATTGTTAAAATACTAAGTTCCATCTTACATGGCAATTATTCAATTAAATTAGAACTTTAATTACATTAGAACTTCAAATTGAAAAAAATAAGGAATTCTATTGAAGATATACAAATTTCTCAAGTAACTAACTCATTTCAGCACTTTCCCAGTAACTTTCAAGCTAAACTAAATTATAAAGAAAACAATTCATTAAAAGTTTTCAGAAAAAAATAACTTCTTCAGAAAACAAACATTTCGACGTAATATTACCTACTGTGACTGAAATTAAATAATTTTGTTTTACGATATTTGGCAACTGAAAATATGTAAAATGAGAAATAGAACTTTCTATGTTTTTTACCACTTTTATTTGTAACTAACGTCACTGCAGTTTTTATCTAATATTATGTTCTTATAGGACGGAACTGTAAGTTACAAATAAAAGTGGTAAAAAACATAGGAAGTTATCTTTCTCAATTTTCGTGGTGATCTCCTACCACGTAGTAACTAACGGCTACATCCATCAATCAACTAGGAACACATTGTATAGTATTTTTAAATAAGCCTGCCTTCCTTCACAAGTACATGCTTTTTGGGTAATTCCGAGGAATAATGAAATATTCTTCAACCATTGATTTACAATTTGGGTCCAAAACAAGCACTTTTCCTAAACACCAGAACTTCAACACTCTTCTCGACGAGCATTTCACCAACCAAGTTGGCGTCTTCAGAAGATGAAGAGTCGAACATCGAGAAGAGTTTTGAAGTTGAAGTGCTTGTTTTGGATTTATACTACGCCAGAGGTTCCAGTTCTACCTTTCATTATAGTGTGGGAACAAATTTCTCATCTGAAAAATAAATTCACATGAGAACTCTCAGTTTGAGAAGTGCCAGATGATGACAGTACGACCAGCTGTCGAAAGCTCTCGCAAATAAATAATAGAAGATATAAAGCTTC
>WOGN01010468.1:0-10393 GCA_015342105.1 Leptinotarsa texana | reverse complement strand
TGTTTCGCCTTAAGACACCTGCCCTAAGGCTCATCAGTACCAAATTGGATAACATTATAGAAAATACACACTCTCCATTCATGGATTACGATTTTTTCATGTCACGGAATAAGCTTGATCTGCTTATGTCATCGATGACATCGTAATGACATTCATTCACCTATTCAGCAATGGAGCTGAGATATGTGGAATTTTTTAGGCAAATATATTGACGAAAGGCATGACAATAGATATGTTTTTAGCTTCCAAAGTCTATTAGAAATGAATGATGAACTTCACATATATTCAAAATGAGCATGGAGAGATGAAAGATTATCCAGCATGAAACCTATGTATCTGAATTCACTTATGAACTTTTCTTTATCACCTGCAATTTGTGATCTTATATTGTATCTGCTGATGAGTGGCAGCTTATAATTAGTTGACATGATCATATATTTTGTTTTGGAGGTATACCATGGATGGTATCAACATCATTTAGGAAGAGATATGTGGAATCGAACAGGCAAGAAGCAGATATACTTACAAAAGAACTGACAAGAGATATGTTTTCAAAGCTTCGAATTTCATTAGGATTGATCGATGAATTCCATATATGATAGGAATGAGCATGGAGAGACGAACGAATATCCACCATGAAATCTAAGTATCTGAATTCACGTACGACCTTTATTTTATCACCTGCAATTTGTAATCTTATATTGTTTTTGTTGATGGGTGAAAGCTTATAACCAGTATAAAGGATCATCTATTTTGTTTTGAAGGTGTTAAGTTTGAGTTTATTGCGATTCATATACTTGAAAACATTTCTCAGTTCATAACTGATTTGATCAGCTCTATATTAAAATTAATAACAGAGTATCATCTACAAAAAGGTTCATTGAATCACAGCCATGGATTGTATCTTTATTATCCAGGAAAATTAAAAATGATATACGTTCCAAAACACTCCCCTGAGGTACCTCGAAAACTCGAAAACGACCTCGCGAGATGATGATACGGAATCTTCCATTTTTGTTATTTGCTTACGTTGTGATGAATAGTCAGTCAGCCGTAACAAAACAATTCTCCTGATACCAATACTTTATAGTTTATTTATAAATATGTGGTCAAGTGTTACCTGAGTTTTGTGGTGAAGTTTCTCCTCAGTAACACCCGACACAGTAACAGTGGTATCGTCAGCACACAAAGTGATGGCACCATATTGAATATGATTAAGTAAATCATCAACACCAATTAAAATAGCAGTGGGCCTAAAATAGAGCCCTGTGGAACACCAAGAGTTACGTCATGCATGTCCGATTGAAATTCATTACATTTTACAATCAGTTTTCTATTTTCCATGTAGGATTTGATATAACTTAGGAGACATCCTCTTAAACCGACATTATAAATTTTTTAGATAGTATGTTCCTGTCCACAGAACCAAAAGATTTAGATAGGTCAAAAAATAGAGTTGAAACATATTTGCCATCATCTAGCTCTTTATATACATTTTTGAAAAAATGTGCGGATTATGTGCCTATTGATTTGGATGGCCTTAATCCTTCTTGACAATCTGTAAAAATTCTGTTCACTCCAGTATATGCTAAAATGCGGCAGTAGAGAACTTTTTCTATAATTTTTGAAAATGTACTCAGCAAGGATATTTGTCTATAATTTTCTACTTCACTCATGCAGCCCTTTTTAACAATAGGGATTATACAAGATATTTTGAGAAGATCAGGAAACTCTCCGCTAAGAAATGACTGATTTATGAGGTGCAGCAGTGGATCTATGATGTTGCAAATATTTTTATGGTTTGACTAGTGAAACTATCCAGACCAGATTACTTTTTATTTTCAAGATTACTTATAACAGTTGCTGATTCATTTTTGCTCACTGAATAAAAAAATATGGAATTTATCCTATGTTCGGACAGAGTATAGGGCAAAGATGAGTTATATCCGAATTTTTTGGTGATATGATTAGGCACAACGGTGGAAAAATAGGATGCAAAGCAATTTGACACTGATTTCCCATCAGCATTTAAATTGTTTTGAATATTCAGAGTGATATTTCCAAAACCAGTTTTTGACCTTCCGAGCTTCTAATTAACTAGATCCCATGTCTCTTTGGATTTATTTTCAGCATTTATTATTTCATTATTGTAATAATTCAATTTGGCAGATTTTATGTTTAATTGGGTTTTCAAAACAATTTATATTAGATTAGACAATGGAAGTCCGAACTGATGAAGTACACCACAAAACGTTGTCAACCACCTTCAAACAAAAATAAAACTTGTTGCGATTAGTAAAATATTTTCAGTTGATTTTCTTTCGAATATTGCCAAATCAACAAAAAGCTTTATGGTTTCAACAAGCTAAGTTCTGCGACTTTCATTGTTACATAGACAAATATCTTTTACTGAATTTATAACTTCAAATTGTGAACTATGAAGTTGAAATAAATCAAGAGGAAATCTATTGTAAATCAATAAGAAATTTGCCAAATCTGTCAAAAACTCTGTTGATTCAACAAAAGCCGTGCTTATTAGAAACATATTAATGATGCAATCTTAAATGATTCGGTTTCTCAGCAGTGTTCTTAAGCGTATGGATTCTCTTCTGGGATTTGGGTCATAGAATGATTCCTGAAATAAAAGAGAAACTCAACCAATTTGATAAAACTAATGACTGAAAAAACTTACAAATCCTCCAGGTGTTGTTTCTTGTCTGTCTAATTCCTCAATTCTGAATATGAAAGACGAAAATGAAGTAGTATCAGATAAGACCTCATCGGTATCTGATTTTTTTGTTACAATTCAAGGTAAAAGAACACCTGGAAGTGATATAGATTACTCAATCTAAAGAAAATATATTCATAGATACCTAATAAAAGCAGTAGGTACTTTTTTAATATCAATGTACCTACTCGATTATCAAAAATATATACTTTCACTACAAAATTTCTTGTTTACATTTAAAAGTTTTGAGTACACTGATTTATTTTTTTAAACACTATTGTATTGAAAAAGATAAATCAAAGCTTTATATGTATGACATGGATACCAGCTAATGAAGCAGTCAACTCACATTTTTACAGAAATGAATATTCCATTCAACTCATATTTGATCCTATTCAGAATACCAAATAGTGCCCCCAATTGAATTTCTTAATTTCATTTGTCTTACAACTGCAAAAATACTTCTTTATCTTTCTATCCATCTACTTACAATCAGAGTGGATAATTTTAATAAGAACTCCTATGTCAGGAAATTTTATAAATTCTTCTATAAAATCCATTGGGATGTTTGATACTGTCTCCTATAGAAAGAAGTTTCTATCTACCAATTTTGGAAAGATATTTCTAATTTATACAGTTTACTGAATGATTTTCACTATAAAGGATTTTACAAAAATCGCGAGATGTGTTTCGCTATACAATAGCTTCCTCAAGCATAAACTGCTCAAGTTGTGTATGATTTTCACTATAATACGTGTCGCGGTTCTTCTAAAACCCTTTAAACTCAATGTATAAGTTTGAAAATGTCCTTATATAGGATGGAACTGCACTAACATTAGTTACAAATGAAAGTGGTAAACAACATTCTCTTTTCAACATTTTTTAGTGTCTACGACTGAATAGGTATCGTGATGACTTCCCGAGTCACCTAGGGACCATCATGGTGGTTGTTCGCAGCCCTGTTATTTATATTAAGTAGCAGACTCAATCCAGCATGGTATCTTTGATCCAACCTAGCACATCGTATGAATATGTCATTTGGAACACATCAATTTTGTTTGATGAAAGTATTTAGCTGAAGTTGAAGAACTGCAGCTACAAGTTAGTTCAGCTTATATAATGTTTGTTGAAATAACTACTTCTATACGGAATGTTGGTGAAAAAGTAATTTATTTTTCAAAATACATATTGAGGATGATTCTACCATTTACTCAAATAATTAATAGGATCATTGTTTTTATTACATCATTAAGGCTGTTCGATTCAATATAATATTTGTTGTTTCAACAAATTTAGTTATTATCACACAAATCCTGTAGTTCAATCTACAAAACGAGAAATGTTACTATGATTACTAGAGAGATAACTACTAGAGTATGAGTTGAAGGGGTTATATATATATTTTTTTTCAACATACTAGAGTATGTTGAATAATAGCTCTCTTAATAACGAATGTAACTAAAAAACGTTTGGTCTGCCAAAAATCTACAATCATGGTTGCAAAACAGTTGAATATTTTGTTAAATTCACTACACTGATTGGTTAACCGAGTAATATTGATATTATTTACTGTTAAATTGTCTAATATGTAATGACTGTTAGCAATCCATATTAGATAAATTTTCCATTTCACTTTTTTTTTGTTAAATTCATTATATTATCATTTAACAAATTCTGAGCATAAACATAATTGTGGAAATGACAAAAAGTGTTGTTAAATTCAACAATATTTTTGCCATTTCAACTAAAAGTGATATAACAACAAAATATTTTTCAATGTGTACGAGTCCGTACTTCCAATGTAGAACAGTGATGAATGATGCCTTTAAAAAAAGGAGAAAAGTGAAAAACGAATTGTAGTAGAATGAAACCCATTGAAAAAGAAATGTAATATAATAAAAATGAAAAAAAAACTACGGTCGATTTGAGGTCGGGAAGTGGGAGTGGGTTAATTTTTGAAGGTAATCATCGTTTATTTTGATGTCTGGCATGAACAAAGTTGAAAAAAGTTGTAGGTAATAAAAATATCTGCAACTTTATTATTCACACTTCTTTCACATAACCTCAAAATTCATGTGGAAAATTCAAATAACCAATTTTTTGGATTTTTATTTTTATCTTTTACAAGTTTTTCACGAAATTTGGTGGAAACTCACATTTTTATTTACCAAATACACTGTGATTTTTGGATTCGAAATAATATTTTTTTTTCAATCGAAAATTCACGTGTCAAAATATCTGCTTTTTCAAAAAACTCGGTGTGCTTATGATTCGCTGAAATCTCTACTTTGTTCTGAGAACATTTTTTCACACTATCACACTGTGCTAAATGTTCCCAGAAAATTAAAAAAAAAAAACGAAAAAAACTAGAATTTTTGTTAATATTTTGAACGATTTATTAAAATCACATTTCAATTACTTGAAGTACCTAAGATTCCATGTTACACTTATGAAAAAAATAATAATGGTAATATACTGCTATAATTAACAACCCAGTAAGTAAATGAAGTGAATATTTGATAAGACATCTACAATGTTTCGAGAAAGTTGTAGAATTTTCTAAAATCTAATGCGAAGATGCCCATTTATTGCTATATGAAGATAATTCATATGTTTGAGTGACCTTCGGAATAATTTTAGACCATCAAAATGTCCTTTAAACAAGCAGAAGAAGATGCTGATGCTGATATAATTAGGACCTAAAATAAATTACACATTACTGGAGTTTTGGGCGATGAATAAACCGTCATTTTCAACACCTCGACAGGTGTTTCCGTTACCAAGTAATCATCTTCAAGAGGAAGATTAAACTTCTTCTTGGTAATCGAAACACGTGTCGAGATAAATTTCCAGTAATATTCATTACTGCACCGAAGGATCCAAACAATGCATCACAAACTCATGGAAATTGTCAGACATACAAATGAAATTGTCATTGTTGTCATTTTGATCGTAATGAATCAATTAAATTCAGATAATCATGACATTTATTTTCTTGAGCTAGGTTCTGGAAATGTGAAAGATTGATTTTTCACGTCTATTAGTTTTCAATATGAATCTTTTAAAAACATCATTGCATTTCAGCATTGTCTTTCAGGTTGCGATGAAACATCTGGATTTGCTGGAAAAAATTGTTAATTCATTATCGAATGCCGAGATATCGTGAAATTTGGCTAATATTTTTTATAGGAAAGATGCAAACAAAGAAGATATAAAAATGGATTGGAATCAATTGAATCTATTTATGAGTGGGAAAATGATAATATAACACATAACATATCAATTGTCAAAAATTAAATCGTCTTTCATATTGGCAAATCTTCCTTCCAAAAGGGGTGCAGCAGAACAACATTGCAACAACAGCCACAGAAAAAGCAAATCTACTAGCTACTAGCATTTCACTTCACACTCTGTCTTCTGGGAGAGGCACTACCCACTATTTCCACACTAGAATCCACAATGCCAGAAATTACTTTTCGACAGCGTCTATTCTGGCAAATTTTGAGACAGCTCAATATCAACAAGGCGTCTGGTCCTGATGAAGTGCCCGGCATCGTACTTAAAAAGTGCGCAAATGAACTCGCACCAGTGTTTTGCAGACTTTTCAAACTATATTACAAGATAAAGGTGTTTCCTTCTTCTTGGAAGATTGTTCGCGTTCAGCTCATTCCCGCGTTCAGCCTCTTCCAAATAACTATAGATCAGTCTCTTTTCTATCAGTGATATCAAACTCATGGAGAAAGCCATAAATCAACATATCCTCGAATATTTGGAAGGCTTCAACATCTTGATCGATCATCAATATGGCTTTCGGAATTAAATATCAACAGGCGACCTTCTATCGTATGTCACCCATATTTGGAATAACGCAATCAATAAACATGGAAAATCAAGAGCTGTTGCGCTTGATATTTCTAAGGCCTTTGACCGTGTGTGGCATGAGGATTTGCTGGTTAAACTATTAATCCAATACATTGCTTTGCTGACAACAGCACACTTGTCTCGCCATTACACTCGGATTCGAGGATCTCGGCTGCGGATGCACATCTTCATTGAAATATTTTCGAAATGGGGTGAAAGTAACCAGGTCAAATTCAATGCCACGGAAACCCAGGCGGCATCGGTTTTCCCAAAAAAAAAATAAATGTTTCCGAACCGGTTATAGTTATGTCAGGTCAGACGTGTTCTACTTCGGTAAGTTTATTGGGAGTTTAAATTGACACCTATATATCTTGGCACAATCATGTCACTGGAATTGCAAAGACCACTTGGAACTCGGAACAATGTTCCTAACCAGAAAACTGGACACACCTCAGCAACTTTTGATGCTTTATAGAGCTCAGATCAGACCTTCTCATGTTCTCATGTATGGAGCTCCGCCCCAAAGCATACTATGAAGCTGCTGAATTCCATCCAGAAAATACCATTCGCCTGATTGGAGACGCGAACATCACTTGCAACCTTGATAATCTGGAACATCAAAGAAAGAGAGATTGTCTCTCTTCTATAAATACTTTCACGGGAAGTGTTGACGTTCAACTTAGTTCACCTCGAACTTGACTGTTTAAGAAATCTTTCATTTGGAGAACGGCATTCATGTGAAATGAAATTCCTGAGAACGTTTTTCCAAATGGATTTGATCTCCAGCGATTCAAATATAATGTGAATCACTACATCGCTCTAAGAACGTTTCAAGATTTCACTGTAGTGCTCAAATTTATTTGCTTCAGCTGTGAAACTCGATGTAACAGTTTGAAATGTGTCTGCCAAAAATATGGTTCAAAATGCACAAACTTATGCTCAAATTGTCATGGCCCTGAAAAATGCACTAATGTGGGAAAAAGCCTTCGAGGAAGTTGATGAAATTATGCATGAGGAAGCAATGCAGACTGAAAATAATATGGGAGACGAAGACAATGATTGTCTTGAATATTTCAAATGCCTGCTAGAATTGAAATGGTTTGTTAAGTCTAACGATGAAGTGTAATGAAAAAGAGACAAAAACTGAATAACATAATCAGTGAAAAGTATTTTAATTCATACGTTTCATAAAATTGACAAGTATATTTATATTTTGAGATTTTCTATAACGAGAACGTAACATGAATTAAATAAACCAGTTTTTTTAACTGAGAAAAATTTTAGCGGTCACATTTTCAGATAAATTTTTTTTTAAATCCTATCTTTGATATTTTGAACAACTGTTTCGCATCTTCTTCACAATTTTAATGTTTAATGAATTCGTAATTTTTATTTGATCGTGAAATCTAACTTATACGAGCAATTGAAGTATTGAGTTCATCATAACTTATAAATGAATATAATGGTAAAAAAAATTAATTCGATTTTTTAGTTTCTTGTTTTTTTTGAAAACATTCACCACAAAATACCAAAAGCCCAGCGACTTTTTTGAAAAAGCAGATATTTTGACACGTAAACTCTCGATTGAAAATTAGATATTGAATCAAAATGAGGTGAAAAATTGAATATTTCAAAATCAAATAAATCACAGTGTGTTTGATACATAAAATAGTGAGTTTTGACTGAATTTCGTGAAGAAAAAATTGTAGAAGTTGAAGATAAAAAACAAAAAACTCGGTTTTTTGATTTTTTCATATAAATTTTGAGGTTTTTACTTCTAAATTTTATGAAAAACCAAAAATTAATTGGCGCTCTGGGGCGACTCCTTTAATTCCAGTGGCGCATTTGCTTTTTCAGCTGCAGAGAAACCCGGAAAAACGTGCAGCACCAAATCATCTGAAGATCTTGATCTGCCAATGTTCTATGTAAATACAAAAGTTGTAGATATTTTCATTACTTACATCTTTGCCATTCAACTTTTTTCCATAGGAATTGTAGTTTTGCCGGAAATCGAGATGAACCAATTTTTACCCTCAAAAACTCACCCCTTCCACTTCTCAATTTACGTTAATTAATTTTTCCTTACATTTTTGTTATATTATCAATTTTTTATAGGGTCTATTGTCTAAAAAAGGTGTTAACAAAATTGAAATCTAAATGGAAACAATTAAAATGAAATGAAAGAAATGGTGAAATCATTGAAAATACCAAAAATTACCGGACCGCAATATTTGGATGAAGTGGTTGAAATAAAATAATGAGCAAAACTGAATAGCATTGAGTATAATAATTTAAAAAATGTACGAACGCTAATTTGTAAAAATGTATTACTTTGATCTGAAATGGAAATGGATTGATGAATGTGTTAACAGTGAATGATTTGTCAAATATACAATACAAATAAATTACAATCCTATTCAGGTGATGATTTTATTAATTTTTGTAACTAACTCCTATTAATATTTCAGTACAGTGATTTCGAGTATCCTCCATAATTTTATTTTTTCATTAATTTTCATCCTCCATTGATTTTCAGTCTACCTTTTTTGATAATGAAAGTCCAAACTTGTGGTAATTTACTAACAGAGAGACTACAAAATATGTTTTTCATTAAAGCCCAATGCTGTAATGGAGAAAAAAATGTAATCTAATATAGAAAACGAAATCGAGTGATCTACTTGTATGATGGAAAACCGATTGAAAAAATTCTTTGATTCGCCATACTCTAACTAATCACCCAGTATGAAGGAAAATGATTTTGAAAGTCAGTACTTGCGCACGAAAAAAATTTAACAGTTCGAAATAATGTGATATCTTTCCGTGTAATAAGTTAGATTGATATTTAATTGCTTGTTATCATATAAAATAATATGCTGATGCTGACTTGAATTTATAAAATGAAGATTATAGAAATATAGAAGATGAATTTTTAAAAAATCTCGTAATTGAATTCGAACTGGAATATTATTGCTCGACATTCTGTAGTTTATGGTCAACATAAATTAGGGGAAATTTATTTTCAGTAGCCGCAATAAAAAGTGAATAACAGCCTATTCTCTCTTACTTGACATATTATGGGCGTGAGAAGATATTGTTTCCTTTATCGTTTTTCAGAAAGAATGGAGCTACATAATTTCATTTAAATTTTCCCATACACTAGAAAGATTATCATTTATAGAAATAGAAATTGAAAAATAATATTAACAGAAATTGAAAAATGAAAATTTTTAATTTTTAATTTTTTGTTAATAATATTTTTTAATTTTCAGCTTTTAATAATATTTGAATCAATTATTTTTTTGGTTGTTTTTTGTATGTTATTTCATTGTGATTTTAGTTTTTTGTTTGATAAAATTGTTATTTTCGGTTAATCTTTTTAATTTTTTCAAGGATTTCAAATTAATTTATATTATATTACACAGTGGAAGTCCGAACTGACGGAATACACCACGAAACAACAACATTGTGAGGCCATTTGCTCATTAAAAAACTCAAGTACTGTATAGTTTTGAAAGCCCCGTTGAAACTAGATGAACTTTGCATCAAGTTTGACAAATTTTATTTTTCAAAATTTGTTTTTAACATCAAAGAGGCTCTTAAAATATTATTATATTACAAAAAAAGAAATTCTGTGACGAGTTCAGTTAAAATAAATGATTTAGTACAGGTGTGCTTAAATTTTGATAAGTAGAAAAAGCAGGAGTGCAGAAAAATAGTGAAAATATAAAATACTTATTATGGGTTTGAAACTTGGTGTGTGGGTATAAAATTACAAAAGAAAATGTTTTTATCCTTTGATATTTT
>WOGN01010467.1:0-10393 GCA_015342105.1 Leptinotarsa texana | reverse complement strand
GCTCCTGCTTTGGAGCCATTCTCAAGAATCACTTGTACTTACATGACTCGAGGACGAGGTCGTAATCTCCCTATGTGTGCTGCGTTCCACTCTACGTTCGAAGTGGTCATTCTATTGTTCGAAGCCTTTATTTATGTCATTGTAGCAGGTAACTGGTTTACCTGACCGTGTACCTGAAAATAACTCAGCTATATGTTAATCAAAAATGAAAAGAAAATTTGGAAATTCAAAGCTATACAGGGTGTTCTATTTGAAATAAGTTACATACAAGGTGTTCTTTATGAAAAAACTAAGTTGGCATACAAAAGTATACAACTGTCAACACTGTGCCCCTCAAAATATATTTTTGACTCATAAATTTTTAATCATAGATATTCACTACCTAATTTTCAGATCGATATATTATTTCGTTCTCCAGTTAAGTCTTACAGTCCACTACCCTGTATAATATAACTGAATACACATAAAAACGCGTGCGATCGCTGCTCATCATAAAGTGCTATAGGGCAGAGTGCGGCCTTCGTCGCGGTATTTACAGGTACGCCGGCCCCTCGGCCGGTACGGCCACAACCGCTATGTTCCTGCATTTAAAATCTTCGAAAATTTTTATTTGAATAACATACTGTGAAGCGTCATATTGATCTGTATTTAATAAACAATGTATTTGAGGTACTTTATTGCATAAGAATCAATGCTGTATCGCTTAAAATCGCTTCGTGAATAAGCCATTATTTCTCGAGGATAAATGGCTATTGTGGGTTATCCCTAGAACGAAGATATAAACCGTCGCGGACTTTTTTGTAAACCCTTTTATCGTGTACAATACTGCAAGTAAACTGTTTAATCTATTTCATAGGGTTCAGCCAGCGTTTGCAACACATTAGAAACCTCTAGAATTATCAGTTCTTCACTTCTATATGTTATGTTATATACATATAAACCTTCATTTTGAATCACTCTATCTACATCAGAAACTAAATTATTTATAGAAACAGTAATGAAAAGTGACAGCAGCTACTGTTGTTTTTAAGTGAAACAAAATATAACGAACTCAAATCGAGAGACCTTGCACGTTTTCTTCGGACAATCCATCTGTCAGGAATTGCATCATTCAAATACTGATAATATACTATTAAAAACAGTTCTAGACAGCGATTTAGGCTTTTCAACAGTATGGTTTTATTCATTGATAGTCATTATCTCATATTGATCAAATTACTTATAACATGATAGAAATTTTTCCGGGTCTCTCATATTTTCAAAATGAAATAATTTCCAGACAAAAAATACTGCAGACTCTCAAAACCAGTCCATAACTCAAATCACCTCTCCTAGCAAATGACTCATACTGTTTTTAATTACTCAAGTTCTTATCACCCTCTCGAGTACCCCAATCCTGATGAATATTGATTTGACATTTAGTGGCAAAAAAAGACGCAAATAAATAATAGAAATGTAAAGGGCCAATTTATGAAGACGTTCCGTTAATTGAAGTATCTAGAAATTAAGAAAAAACTCGAGCATGCCAACCGAATGTCAGTACAAGCGAAAAAAAGTAATTAACTTCGGTGAATAATTAACGAAAGAGAAAGATATTTATTTCTGTCTGTCTTATTAGAAATCAAGTGGGATACGACAGACACTGTAGGGTTCTTCATCGTTTCTTAATTATTTCAGAATTGTTTAGTCAATTCGTAAAAAAAGCTAGAGAATGATCTGGTAGTAATACGAAAATGAACTCATCACTTTGGATTCCTTTTATTGAGTTGGGGTCTTTGAAATAAACAAATCCGACAATATTCATTTCAAAAAAGTAAACAATAGGGTTTATTGTATGATTTTCACTATAAGGGTTTTACAAAAACCGCGACACGTGTTTCGCTATACAATAGCTTCTTCAAGCATAACTGTTATGCTAAGCAGTTGTGTCGACTGTTATGCTAATATATAATTATAAAAAAAATATATATTTGCAATAGAAACATTTTTTGTAGTCACCAATAAATTATCAATGTAGTAGTTATGCCTAATCAAGAAAATGATAGCACAGCCAGCTATCGAAAGCGCTCGCATATAATAAATAGAGGTTATAAGGCTTCAAATCCTTTTTGTGACATGCGTTAATATGTTTCGGTCTGCCGATGTTTATTAACTTTATCGACGGCTTTAATTTAAAACAGGACATAATAAGTATAGATTAAAACATAATAACGGAATAAACCTGTGCTATGTGAGGATTATTACTTTATGAATTTTAATTTTGAGAGAAATATTGAACATGATAATGACCATTTTGACATTGAATAATACAAAAGTATAACACATAGTGAACAGTAGCAAAAGCTCTGGTGGCTAAAAAGAGTAGTATTTACTTCAACACAGACCGAATCCCTACAAAAGTAAATGAAAATTAATGAAAAAAGAGTTTGAAATATTCAACATTTTTTCAAATATACTTATAGAGCTTCTGGAACTCAAACTTTTTATATATTTGCTCATTTCGTCTCCATGAATACCTTCCAATGCGTTCTCAATATTTTTGCTAGGAAACACTATTGTCGACTTAATCATTAGTTTAAGTCGTGCAGAAACTATATAGTAATGATTCTGAAAGAAGGTTGTAATTCTGTTATTGATTTCAACGGAAGGTTCGGAATGACAACAATTTTGCGCACAATATTATTTGGGGAGTCGAAATGACATTCACAAATTCTGGCGTGTTCAATCGAAGGAACAAACATTTTCATGCCACAGAAAATCCCTACTTAATTCATGAAGTTAAACATGAATATCGTTTTTTTAACATATGATGAAAACCCTCACTCCCATTCTTTTCAATTATTTTTGAATGATCATTTAATTTTTCACAAATAAATGATCGTGTCGTTTAATTATCATGAATTGAGATTTCCTGCACTCATCAAATATGTAAATAATTATTACATGTTTCTTCCTACGATTCTGATGAAATCCATTCAGTTTAAGATAAGTGACGTATCAAAATATATTGCATGTTGTTAAATGAACTAAAGGTAAATTGAATACAAATCCGAACCAAAAATTTGGGTAGGGGTCAAAATCACCCGAAAACCAACTTTGAATGGCATTGTGTGTATCATTAAATCAATTTCGAAAAATGTTATGAAATATGTATGTCTGTATTGAAAAAATGAGTTTGTGGTGGCCCAGAGAGTACGAAACGTTGGAATCCGGATATGACTACTTGAAATTGAGGATAAAAAATATCCAGAACATTTTTGATAATTATTGAAATAATCAAAATGGCAAAATTTATTTTTTTATATCTCAATAACCAGCCGTGATATTTCTGATTTCTTTGAATTACTTGAAAATGCTTCTAAGTTGTACGGTCTACATGTTACCAATACAATTCCAGTAAAAAACTGGTCACTCTGTATACATCCATACTACATTGAAAATTTCTACAAACAATTTTTACAAAAAACTTCGTATGGAAATATAAATAGCATACAATTTACGCTCTCGCAAATTTCATTTGGTTCATTATGTTATTGGAAGGTTTTTTTCCAGGCAGAAGTTGTGAAGGATTTTATCACAACAGATCCTCGAATATAAAGTTCACGTATGTAATTGAAAGTGAGTGAGAGTTAACATTCTTGCAGTTATAAGTTATAGTTATAAGTTGCAGTTCTAGTTATAAGAAACACCAATGAAAGTTTAGAATTTTACGTATATAGGACGAATACTTTCACGTTATATTCCCGAGAGTTCCAACCATAGTCACAGCAAAAAATAGCGGGACTACAAAGTAAGTGGAATACTTCAAAAGAGTATCTTCGTTGATCCTCGACTTTTCAAAAATATGAAGACTTGAAATTTATAATTCTTCCATGAGAACCAAGATACAACAACAGATTGGTTCAAATAAAAAAATTGTTGAAAGTCGCTTTCAATACTGCTCGTAGACTACAACAAGTATTGGGCAACTCGAAAGACAAGACTAGGGATAATGACAAGTCTGGCATTTACGAAATGAACTGTGACAATTGGTATGTCGGTCAAACTGAGCAGATTATAATATATTGCTACAAGGAACATGTTTCATATATTCGGTTTCATAGACCAGAGAAGTCCAGCGTTGCTGCCATAAATAAGGATAAGTGAATGAGTTACGAATACTTAAAGTTGTTGAAACCAGTACATGACAACAAATTTTTAGATTTTTTCGAAAGTTTAGGATAAAAAGTGTGGAAAAAGTTCTATGAACCATGATAAAGATCACGTTCCTAATATCCCACTGATATATAATTCCAGGTGAGAACAGGCAAAGATTATAGGTATTAGTTAGGTTGCAACTAACAATAGAAATAATACAAAATGAATTGATGGATGTAGCCGTTACTCTGTGGTAGGAGATCATAATGATGAGAGAAATGAAAATTTCTATGTTTTTCACCGCTTTTATTTGTAACTAACGTTACTGCAGTTTCGTTCTATATGGATATTTTCAAATTTGAACAATAAACTAAGAATGATTCATTACATTCGCTGATATATACCACTCAGGTACTTTATTGAGTACCTCAATTTACAGTTCACAATGCGCATGTGCCCATTTAAAAACCAGAGAGTAAGTTAAATCGATTCGGTCATTTAACAGGTTGCACCCGCAATGTTTATGCTTGTAAATTTCCAAGGATTCTCAATATTCGAGTTTGCAACACTTCCTTGCATAGTGCAGAATTTCCGTATCGTTTAGGTTTGGAAACTATCGGTTGCATGTCAAGGAATGGTTTGAAAACGTCGAATCATTTTTTCTCTTTCCCAGTCTGAAGGACATTTCATGTTCAGCAAACCGTTTTTGGAAATTTCGTCCGCATTGTCCCACATAAACACTATTACACTTCGGACACTTGAGCTTATAAACTCCAGATTTTTCCAACTTGTCGAACCTATCTTTGGCATTGAAAAGAAATTGAGATAACCTGGCATGTGGTCTGAATGCTACTTCCTCATTGTTTTTTCTGAAGAAACGTGCGATCATTTCTGTTTTTTTTCCAAAATACCCATTTCTTGATTTCTGGTTGTTTGACATGAGGATATATTAATCTGCAAGTGAATTTCCGGTTTTGTTTCCTGACTAACTTCTGGATAGTATCTGCGTTAAAACCGTTATTATGACCTATCTGCGTAATTGTAACAATTTCCCTATCTAGATTGTCTGCAGACAAAGACAGTGAGGATGATCTGTGCAGCATCGAATTGTGGGCTGCTAATTTATGACTGTCTGGATGGAAATAATCGCTTGGAATGGTGATGTCTGTATAGCTGATCTCCTACCACGTAGTAACGGCTACATCCAACAATTTATTGAAAGAATATTTTCAGTTCTGTGTTGAAGTGTCTAAGGTCATAATTGGTGACGAATCATACGTATATGGTTACAACATCGAAACCAGTCCAATCGTCTCCTTGGAAGATCTCAGGATAGCCAAGACCAAAATAAGCTAGGCAAATTTGATCAAATATCAAGGTTATCGATAGGTACCTAATCTTGTTTATAGTTTTCAACAGATTTTCTGCGAACTACAAACAATACAATTACTCAGCATGGTGAATTTGGGATATACTTCATTTTCAATACACTCGTTAAAAAACCAAATGTTTTGTTTTATTGAAGCACTTGGTAAATTGTATTAGTAATACTAAATTCGTCTCACCAGGAGCTGAAAACTCCATGACTAATATCGTCTGGCTTTGATAGTTGAGAAGAACTTCATTAGGCTCATTATCTTGTATGAACCTTCTGATGGGGAATACAACGTTTCAACAAATCTGATGCTCCTCATTCCTCACAACGGATTAAATATCCCCTGGGGCATATGACAATACCGATGTCTCATTCATACCGTATGTGAGTGAAGATAGATTTGGGATCGTATATATTAAACATCGAGAGAAAATGCATAAGAGCCTCTGGAGAAACGCGATAGGCCCTGCTTTAGGTCTATAAAACCACCACGTGGCTATGGTAGACTAAGGTTTTTAAAACACCGTCCTGATCAGGTGCTTCAATGTTCTTGAAAAAGATCCCATTCACCTTGTGTTATTATCGTTTTTGTCATTAGTATTTTCGAAGGTTGAGCTGGTAGGGCCCTGTCTGTGAAGGCCTGATACATTCAGGAGAACGCGTCAGCATCATCAAACATTGAACACTCCCCACAACATGTGGTGAGTGATCACTGGGGGTGAAACCCTGGCCAGGCGCAATGAACCAAGAATAGCAGCAGTCTGTATTTGTCCGGTCAAGATTTCTGCCTTGTATGCCGGTATGATCCTGTGATTTGAGAGGAGGAAGGGCACCACACCACCAAACACTCCAATAATCAGAACGACCATCTGAACAGAGTGGTCTGAATAGAGTCTGAGAAGTTCCAAAAGAAAATCCACTTTCTGTACCTCCTCGGACGATATTCGTCTAACCTGGAGCTAAAAGCTCCACCGCGAATATCATCTTGCTCTGATGGTCAAGATGAACTATTAGACTTATTAGCTTATATGAGCCTGAAGGTGTGGAATGAATAGTCATTTCCCTCAGTAGATTCAATTCTCCCGGCGCGGGGAGAACACCACTGTCTCGTCAATACATAAAAAAGGCGTTATGTCGATGGATATAGACTGAAACCGCATATACTAGACATGCTGACATGTGACACATTTGATTCCACCAGGAGCGGATATCAGAAGTTCAAGAACTGTTCAAGAACTGTTTCATTTGGAGAACCGTATTAATGTGGAATAAACTTCTTGACTTCTTTCAAGCGATTCAAATCCAATGCGCCTTAAAAAAGAAGTCTTGGTCGCCTCGTGTCACCTGTTGTTGCAGGCCATTATGAAGCCCTCATTTTCCGACTTCAACCCACTCGACCCGATGAAAGCGAAGGTCAGATGCTTCCATATTATTATCATATTATTTCTTAATGACGTTGGATTTCTGTTGAGTGGACAAAGAATTATCAACAAAGAATGCTGGATGGTATTCGAAGACGTAAACTGTTTTTCATATGCCATAAATAATCTACGATGCACCATACTCAATTCATTTTGTTTTCATTTTTAAAAGATTTTGTTCAATTTTGTTCTCACACCTATTTTATATTTGTCACATATTATTAATGTTTCACGTTTCAAACTAAGAAAAATCACTACCAGCTCCACTAATCCACTTTGTGCTAATCTCATTCTATTCCTGACTGTGCGAAGATCTGAAAGTGAAATTTGCAATTAAAAATTCCCTAAATCCGGATTTATGCATTAGGCGAATGAAAAATTCGTCCTGGCTCGTAAGCTTAATTGGTTTTAATTCGGGATCTCGAGGTATAACATAAACACGCGCATTTTATCAGATACGCTACGTTAACAATTTTTTTCTTCAACCCACCCTTATTACTTTGCTCGACATGGTTTATGATTTTAATATTCCGAGCTCCACTACTTTGCACCACAACATATTTCACCGTTTTATGAAATTTGGCAGGTCTCTTCGTAAGATATTAAATTTGAAAGTAATTTTACTCGCTGTAGAGCGCATTCCTACGTGTAATATTTTTCAACGGAACAAATTGTGAAAGATCGTTTTGAACATGCGGTTTTTGTCGCAAGTTTTTTATAGGTTGGTATTAATCTTGACTTTTTTGTTTCAATCATGGAATGCAGTTAAATGGCATGTTCGAGCACTCGATGAACTCCTCAAAACGATTGAAGGATGACTTCTTCAGGAGCTTGTGATTTTTTAACAGTAAAAATTCTTATATTTTACTAGTACTATGTTGCTGTATCTCTGCTGTTCCAATATTTTGACAGAATCAGAATCAACGAACTTAGTCGTGCCCAGCGCCATCTAGTGGCGAGTTACAGAAAAATTGATAGCCTGAATCCAACTCTGCACATATTTCTAACTCCTGTTTTTTGTAGTACAAACACCCTATCAAACATGTATTGGCAACACATTCCCCAAAAACAGATACCGTATCTCAAATGGGAATCGATGAGAGCAAAGTTGTGGAACACTACAAATAAAGGTCTGGATGTGGGAAGTTTGACTTTCTGAGTTCGTTCTGACAGGTATGATCTGAACCATTTCAAAGATATATCTCTAAAGCCATACACTTCTAGTTTTTGCAGCAGAATTTAATGATCCACGCAATCGAAAGCTTTTGAGAGATCCCGAAAAACTGCCTAAATAGTAGAATAATAAAAGAAACGTGTCTTTCTTGATCAAACTACTCTCATGCCTTTTCAATGCATGCTTTTTCCAGATGAATTTAAAATCAGTAAGGTCATTCCAGTTTTCAAAAAGAGCGATATAAACCTCCTTGAAAATCATCGACCCATCTCCATCGTCCCTATATTTGGCATAATTTCTGAAATTATTCTTAGTATCTCTACTTTGACATTATCAATCTCCTTGAAACGGATCAATATGGCTTTAGAAAATATTTTTCTACTATACAAGCTGTTGTTCGTGTGGTCAGGAGCATAGTTGATGGTTTTGCACAAAAACAGCATAGCTCGGCAACATTGTGCGATTTGAGCAAGGCGTTTTACTGTGTCTCTCACCACAATCTACTAATGAAACGAAATGAATACGGAATCAAAGGAGTTGCACTTTCCCCCTTTAACTCTTACAATCGTAAACAATGCATTGATCTTGATGAAAATAGAACTTCGGGTTTTATGCCAATCGAATTTGGAGTATCATAGGGCTCCGTTTTGGGACCTCTATTGTTCATCATTTATATAAATGACTTTTTCTTCCACTTATCACCATATAAATGCGTAATCTATGCCAATGATACGACTCTTCTGTGTACTAATATTTGTAATATATTGCCACCCACTGTTAAAGATCTATATATATTCAGTTTCAAGAGGTTTACCAAAAATTTCTTGACGACACATTGTTGTACTTGGAACCAATTCTTCTTATCCTCTCCGATAATCCTCTGATGTAGAGAAGTGCAAGCACTGGTTGTGACGGCATTTCTTCCTTGCGAGTACCTGACCACACCAACGCACATGTTTGAATCTTAATCATTTTAGTTGTGGCCTTTAATTACCATATATTTTTTTCAATTTCAGTTACCATATTATTTACATCATGTTTGTATCTCTCATATTCATTTGCGTCACCACTGGTTTGTTTGTATGCATGTTTGTTTGTAACTCTCAAGCTCGAGATCTGTATTGACAGAATTATCGGAATTATTGCTTGATCTATCCGCGGACAGATGACGCTGTACGTAACCTCATAGATATTTTTTGATCTATTCGCAGGCAGATGGCGCTGTACGTAACTAACAATTATTGCTTGAGCTATTTGCGGGCAGATGCCGCAGATACGTAAACTCCTTGATAGGTTGTTAAAAAAACATACTTCAAGAATTACAAGTGTTAGCGAAATTTTGTATTACAAATGAAATATTTAATTATTTACAATTACCCGTGATTCAGTACAAAAAAGTTTGGAACGAAACGGAAGATATATTTCAAAATCTAATGCGATTATTTGAAAGCAAACCAGATTATGGATTTCAACAATGAAAACTTTATCGTAAATTGTACACCTGAAAAATTCAGTTACTCAAATATTTGAAAAAATCAAAAAATTAGAATTGAGGTGATTGACATACATATCAAATCAAAAGATTGATTCGAAAAATAGAATTATTCACTGAAAAAATATTTTTAGTCCATTAATATTTTGAATGAGACTTCAAATCCAAACATCAAGACTGAATTGTTTTTTGAAATTATTACTGCAAATTTTCTCTTTACTACGAAATAAATTTTACAACTGTCCGCCCTCTGTTGGAGACCTCTGCATCTCAGTATTACTATAGAATTTGACACCTCAAAATTCAAAACGATAACGAACGAAAAATACTAGTATTATTGTGAAAAAAGCGTGGCGGCTTTGTGCCATATTTTTGTAATCAGGCGCCCGTTCGTTCGTTGTCGTTTCAAGCTTATTCAAAAAAATTAATTTTAACTTTTCACTTCGATATTCTTCAAAAACGTGTTTTTCAGTTTTTTTAAACCATATTTATTTAATTTTAATTGTAACCTATTTGAAATGTTTGTTGTTTATTCATATGTGTATATGGCTCAAAACGTTATTTTTTTGAAGTTGATTGACAATGTTTCATGATGAATTTCACTAGTTCGGATTTCGGACAATCATTAAAAGGAAAAACATCGTCTTTTGTGAAGAATTCAAGGCATTTTGTTGAACTACTAGGGTCAATTGAAGTTACACAAGAAGATCAACTAATTAGCTTCGACGTGGAAAGCCTTTATACCAACGTTCCGGTCGAAGAAGCACTCCAAATCATACAGAGAAAGCTATCCG
>WOGN01010466.1:0-10393 GCA_015342105.1 Leptinotarsa texana | reverse complement strand
GATGCAAACTCCTATAGAGATGCATCATTTTTTGGGTTTTACATCGAGTTGATACAGCTCCTCCCGAGTCCACTTCACTACTCCAAACCAGTAGAGTAAGATTGGAACGGCAAGCATATTTGTTGCAGAAACTTTGTTCTTCCCCGACAGTTCCGATGACCAGTTTGTGCTGATACTTGCCGCGGAGAGAGTTTTTCATTATTATCATTATCATTATTATTATAGTATGGATGCTTGATTTCTGCGGTTTTCTAAAGATACGAAATCGAATCAGAGTAGTATATTCATATAATCAGATCATCGTTTCCTAAGGAAGGACACCCCGTCTTTCGAGAAAGTCCGTCAGTTTAATCTTTCTCTTGAAGATGAGCACTTGGTGATCGAAACACGTGTCGAAGTATTAAAATAACGGTTTGGTGTTTGGGTTGAAACTCCAGTAATATTCACTAAAGAGAATGACAAATGTAGTTCATTATTTACATGAATATGAAACGTAGGAAGCTTGTCGAAAAACGAATAGGAGAAATAGCTGAAATTACTTACAGTACAATCAACTTATGATTTTGTAATTTTTGCACTGTTGAGTAACACTGTTTTACAATTCATGAGAGCAACAATCTCGAAAGTATAAATCAATAACGCTTTGAAAAATACAACTTTAACATCTTTAGTGGACGAGTATACGACGATCAATTCGGAAAATGCAGTAAATCAGTTGCCAACAATTAATTTTAGGCAGGTTATAGAATGCTTGCCAAAAATGATCAGTTGATATGAGATCAAATAGGCGCACTATCAAATAGTTCATAAGGATTTTCAATCTGTTTATGAAGAAAATGAACTTTACTGAATTCTGTATGAAAAAATTCTGTTGCATGCTGTTATATTTCACACAAGGAAATGTGTAGAATATAACAGAAATCTTCCAGAAAATAACGATTTTTAAATTTTTTTTTTTGCTCTCTCAGTCATCTGCCAATGTTTATAGACATTTCGATCCAAGAAACTGACATAATGTAAAAGAGGTTTCCAGAAAGTGTAATTCCAGATCTATTTCATCAAATGACTCCAACTCCTTGATTCAGGGGAATCTGTGAAAATAAGTGTGGTTTTGTGTCTCATCCTTAAGAATTGTCAACGCCATCTATATACTAAAGAAAAAGGTCAATTGTTGTCAATAAACTCAGAGAATAAAGTATTAACAAATAGAGAGCTTTATTAAAAACATAACAGCAAGTGAAAGAATATGATTCTTGTTTTCAAGAACTGAAATAATATATTTCTGAATATTTTCTGTTATTTCTACACTTCAAAGCATTACCAATCTGGGTCACGAAAAATTATATAAATAGACCCTCGCAAACTGTGTGAAAAAACCCAAAGACTCTGGTTTTCCGCAATAATTAATTACATCGTCCTTCATACCTTGTTTCGTGCAGAGTACAAAGTTCAAGGGAGCGCAAAGCTTATCCATAAAATAGCATTAATTTTTCTCTGCATCAAGTAACTCATAGTTTATTTTTAATTCAATGGCATGCAACAATTATTAGACTCAATGATCGATCACTGTCATTCAAAATAGTGAATCGTTACTTACCTGCCATTCAGAACAATTTCGAAGTGAATAATAGCAAAATAAAGAATATTGAAGAATATTATAATTGATTTTGAAATACAAACAAATATTTTGTTTAAAAATATGTGTTTATGGTTCTAGGATTCTTTTCATCGACTCTGTGAACTACATTAAACTTCCGCTATTGAGCACTAGATGGCAATACTAGTCAATCGGTCATCTTACATTCTTTAGCTTTAGATAAATAAATACTTATGTACAGGGTGTTTATTAAACATTCGGAAAAAATTTAAGGGACTAATACTTGGACTATTCTAAGGATATTTTGTATACAGGGTGTTTATTAAACATGCGGCAAACATTTAAGGGACTATTCCTTGAACTATTCTTTATAGGGCGCTTTGCTTCGAAGATACGGAGGGGAACACGTGTCTGGGTTCCGTAAACGCATTGATACTGTCAGTGTAAACACTCTATATAAATAAAACTGAAGAAGTTATTCTATAGTGAAACACCTGTTAAGGTATCGTAAAATGTTCAATGACATAGCTTCCTCAGTCGCGTTCATACTGGCAGTGTAAACACGCTATATAAATACGACTGTGGAAGCTTTTGTATAGTGAAACACGTGTTTGAGTTACGTAAACTGTTCAATAGCATAGCTTCCTCAGTCGAGTTTGAATTGTCAATTTGAACATGCTATATAACTAAGGCTGAAGAAGCTATTGTACATTGAAACACGTGTTGAGGTTTCGTAAAATGTCCAATAGCATAGCTTCATTAGTCGAGTTCATACTGTCAGTGTAAACAAGCTACATAAATAAGCTATGAAAAATGAAACGTGTTTGGGTTTCAGTAGCATAGCTTCCCCCGTCGCGTTAATACTGTCAGTGTAATCACGCTTTATGAATAAGACTGAGAAAGCTAAAAAACACGTGTTGAGGTCTCGTAAAATGTTCAATAACAGCTTCCTCAGTCGCGTTCATACCGTCAGTGTAAACAAGCTATATAAACACGACTGAGAACGCTATCGTATAGTGAAACACGTGTTGGGGTTTTATAAACTCTTTCATAACATAGTTTCCTCAGACATGTTTATGATGTCAGTACAAACATTCCAAATAAACACGACTGCAAAAGCAATTGTATAGTGAAACAAACTATACTCCTTTAGCTTCCTTAGACGCTTTTGAACTGCCACTATAAATGAACACGACTGGAGAAGCTTTTCTATAGTGAAACACGTTTTTGGTTTTCGTAAACTGTTCAATAGCATAGCTTCCCCAGCCGCGTTTATACTGTCAGTGTAAACAAGCTACATAAATACGACTGAGGAAGCTATGTATAGTGAAACACGTGTTGAGGTTTTGTTAACTCTTCCATAACATAGTTTCCTCAGACACATTTATGCTGTTAGTATAAACATGCTATATAAACACGACTGAAAAAGCTATTGTATAGTGAAACATACTACACTGTTATAGCTTCCTTAGGCGCTTTTCAACTGCCACTATAAATGAACACGACTGGGTAAGTTTTTATATAGTGAAACACGCGTTTAGGTTTCGTAAACTGTTCAATAGCATAGCTTCCCCAGTCGCGTTTATACTGTCAGTGTAATCACGCTATATAAATAAGACAGACAAAGCTATTGTATAGTGAAACACGTGTTGAGGATTCATAAAATATCCAATAGCACAGCTTTATCAGTCGCGTGCATACTGTCAGTGTAAACAAGCTACATAAATACGACTGAGGAAACACGTGTTGAGGTTTTGTTAACTCTTCCATAATATAGCTTCCACACGTTTATGCTGATAGTATAAACATGCTATATAAACACGACTGAAAAAGCTATTGTATAGTGAAACACACTACACTGTTATAGCTTCTTTAGGCGCTTTTGAACTGCCACTATAAATGAACACGACTGGGAAAGCTTTTATATAGTGAAACACGCGTTTGGGTTTCGTAAACTGTTCAATAGCATAGCTTCCCCAGTCGCCTTTATACTGTCAGTGTAATCACGCTATATAGGTAAATAAGACTGAGAAAGCTATTCTATAGTGAAACATTTGTCTAGGTCTCGTAAAATATTCAATAACTAGCTTCATCAGTCACGTTTATACTGTCAGTGTAAACACGACTGAGGAAGCTATCGTATAGTGAAACACATGTTGGGGTTTTGTAAACTCTTCCATAGAATAGCTCAGACACGTTTATGCTGTCAGTATAAACATGCCATACAAACACGACTGAAAAGGCTATTGTATAGGGAAACATAGTATATTGTTACAGCTTCCTTAGACGCTTTTGAACTGTCACTATAAACACGCTAGATGAATACGACTAGTGAAGCTATTGTGTAGTGAAGCACGTGTTGAAGTTCTGTGAACTGTTCAATAACATAGATTCCTCAGTCGCGTTCATACTGTCAGTGTAAAATCGCTATATAAACACGACTGAGGAAGCTATTGCATAGTTAAACACGTGCTTCGCTTTTGTACACTATTCGGTGAAAATCTCACAATAATGTATATTTGGGGCTATAATATGTTGTTTGGGTGCATTTCATTCCTTCAGAATGGTTTCAGGAATGTTTATGTACGAATTGTAGGTAAAATTGTTACCAGTTCAATAAATTCCACCTGAGCACCATTATTATCAGTCGACGGGTCTTAGTCTTTGTAAAATCAATTTGTGTTAATCTGGATTAATACCTTTGTGGACATGCAAAAGAGCACTTGGTCTGTTTGGCAATCGGACTAGAGTGATAAATATAGTTTTAAAAAAATAAAAAACACGCTTTCAAAGAACATCGAACTATAAAGTTAAAAATATTTTTTTAAATAAGCTTGAAACAATAACGAACGAAAAATACTAGTATTTGCAATAATAATTTCAAAAAAAAATTCAGTCTTGATGTTTTGATTTGAAGTTTCATTCAAAATATTAATGGACTAAAAATATTTTTTCAGTAAATAATTTCATTTTTCAAATCAATCTTTTGATTTGATAGGTATGTCAAGCACATTAATTCTAATTTTTCGATTTTTTGAAATATTTGAGTAACTGAATTTTTTAGGTGTACAATTTACGATAAAGTTTTCATTGTTGAAATCCATATTCTGGTTTGCTTTCATATAATCATACTTATGATGTACTGTTTGGAACCTTTGGTGTAGTAATGAATATTACTGGAGTTTTTTCCCAACACCAAATCGATATTTTTACACCTCGACACGTGTTTCAATTACCAAGTGATCATCTTCAAGAGGAAGATAAAACTTCCTAAATATGACTCTATCAAATATGACCTCCATTTTTCAGTTCTGCAAGTTCTATAATCAACTTCCGCATGAGTACAGTACATATACTCTGATGAACTTCAAAACAGAGTTGAAATCCCTATTATCAGCTCAATATGATTAACAATTGTCGAACTCTGCATCTACAGAACGGATAATAACCAGTCAGTTACTATGAATTTAAGGTACTCATTAATTTGATAGATCTCATACAGAAAAATTATTCTACAATATGATACACATCGTAGATATCATAGCTAAGATGTATTTCCATGGTTAAGTTGAAAAACACCCACGGGTGACACTTCGCCAGTTTATCTTTGTCGAATACCTATTATTTTTATCTCTTTTCATATGTGTCTAAAGATGAATAAAGACGATTTATTATTATTATTATTATTACGTCATTTATATTGTTTCAAAAATTCATTATATGTTGTGTCTACGGTTTGATTTTTTTTCTTTTATAGTATATAATATATTTTCCTGATTTCATTCATCATAAACATATGCACGATATTTTCATATCTGCAAACTTTCAGCGGATGAAAAAGTATTTTCTTGCTCCTAAGATTAATGGTGGCGCTGAGAACAAGTACAAACAAACAGACAGAAGGTATATTTCAGGATCAGCTTGACTTACTGCCTGGATGTGACGCCGATTTATCAATTTTCTGCCGCATTTGTCGTGAAAGGGATTCTTGATGGAAATTTAATACGAAATCGGAAAATATATCTCACGTTCGTTATTTTAATTCCAGTTCTGGCTCTTTCTAAAGTTTGGTCATAGATTTGTTGAAGCTTTACATATTTTCATTTTCAATGACGGAATGATTATATTCTTCTGCTATTCAGCAGTTGTGGATAGTTGGCTCTTTTGCAATTATAATTATTCTGGAAACAGGAATGCAATTTATTTTCGTAATTAGTCTTCATCTTAACTACACAAGTAATATCCAAGGCAGGATGATCTTCGAATACGAAAGGATCCATCGATTTCTCCACATGACACTCTCCATTAAAAAATACCTGGTCAAGAAGTCTATTGAGTTTATTATATACAAAGTTATTATGAGTTAGGTCAAGGATTTGTAAAAAGTTATTGAGAATAGTAATTTCCCTATTAGTTGTACCAAGATTAAGATGGATAGCAATAGCTAATATTAAAATCTCCTACAATGAGAACTGCATTATTACGTAATATGTGTAGTAATTCCAGAGCTTCAAAGAGTTGTTCAAACTCAGCTAGGGGAGTCTGAGGAGGTATGTAAACGTTTAGCAGAAAAATATGTTTATGTGAATAGGTTATTTTAACAACAGCTATATCAATCAGTTTAAGCGTGGGAAAGTTAGAATCCGATAGATTATACTTACTTGCGTTTCAGTCAACATAAGATTCGTAGCAACCTCGAATCGCTTTGGCCTGGAGAGGTACTTGTTTTGTCTGAATTGTTTTTCCAGTTCCAGAAGCTGTTGGGAGGTAAAGGCTGTCCTGGGTCTCCTTGTCTTGCCAAGAAGGGCATGACCTGGACCACAACCTGCAACAAATATTTCGGTTGAAGAAAATTGAAAATTGTACTCGATCACGAATCGAAAGGATGAATATTTTCAAGACAGATTAGAGCTTTTCCATTTCTCCAATTTGATACAAAAAATTTGGGAAACTGTTAAAGAAAGTAATGTTATGGAAGAAATAAGTACTTCGTCTTGTATTTTCAAATGGTGCTTCTGAGCTGATAACATACATATTTGTTCCGAAACTACGAAGTACACATTTGAGTATGATAGTTTTACACGTGAGTGATATTCTTTACTGATGATCTTCCAAATGTTTGATTGTGTATTGTTTCCATGTGTTTCCATATGTGTAAGTAGTTGTTTTTAAAGGTTTCTTTTCTTCGA
Organism: Leptinotarsa texana; assembly: GCA_015342105.1. Taxonomy (NCBI): domain Eukaryota; kingdom Metazoa; phylum Arthropoda; class Insecta; order Coleoptera; family Chrysomelidae; genus Leptinotarsa; species Leptinotarsa texana. The sequence continues at coordinate 3,607 of WOGN01010466.1, read as the reverse complement.
ATGATTCAACGTTAATGTGGAAGTAGTTATTTTGGAAGGGTTTTTTGCCAGTTTGTATCTAAAAAAACTTCAGTATAGGCATATCTTTACAAAGGTTTTATTGCAATTATTTTCTTCCTGTCTTTGAAAGAAGATGGACAAGTAAAAATACTGATTTTTCTTCGGCTAACAGAGATACCAAACAATTTTGGTGCGAAAAAAAACACGTTGAAAACACGCAAAAAATAGTTAGGGTGATTTGCATATTCTAGGAATACGCTAGATTCAAAATCAGAGTGAGAATGAATTTCAATTCATTCTCAATCTATTCAATCAACAAAATGAGCATATTATTGAAGAAAAATTGGCACTAATTCAAACCGGAATAAACTCAAACTTAATACCTCAAAAACGAAGAGTATGATTCTAGCAATACGTTGTAAAGTAATCTCAGTTAATACAATACTTTGAATTTAATGATTGCAGGTGAATATGTAGGTTTCATGGTAGACGATAGTTTGATATTCAATGCGAATTTTGATTTCATTCTCGAAGAGATATTGAACGTTTTCTCTAAGATCTCAGCTAAATTCACCATTTACTCGAGGAAATCTCTTTATAATACAACCATTAGAATAGGTAAAGAGTGAAAAAAAATAGTGGGATGAAACCCATTAGAGAATGAGGGAAATACAACTTTTGTAATCACAATTCGTGAATTTATGTGAAAAATTCAAATAACCAAGTTTTTGGTTATTATTTCTTTCTTTTTCTACAAAATACACTGTGATTGATTTGATTCGAATTATTTATTTGTTCATTTAATCTTGACTTCATATGAAAAAAGCATCCTACTTTTCAATCGAAAATTCTCGCTTCAAAATATCAGCTTTGTTCAAAATGTCGGTGTGCTATTTGTTCGTTGAAATCTTTACTTTCTGATGCTGTAAAAAATATACATGACTATAGTGAATGTTCTCAGAAAATATAAAAAATCGAAACAAAACTCGAATTCGAAAATTTTTTTTAATAATTATGTTGGTACAATTTCATCAAAAAAATGTGATTGCTGTAGTTTCAATTGAAAAGTTAATTAAGTAAATACTAATTCCATTCATATTATAGAAAATCTCATAAAATATAAATATACATGTGAATTGTAGGACTATTGAATTTAGATATTCCATTCTGATTACGTTATTACTTATAATATTTTTAAGAACGTTAATGTTCTTATTTATAAATACTCTATCTTGAATTTTAATCAGCTATCCATTAGTTTTGGTCTCTTTAATGGCATTTCTTCGTCGTTAGATTCGATTTTTGCAGTATGTCATTTACTACGAAAAAACCACTTCGATACCGAAACATTTCGTGATACATTTTTTTAAAATAGAGTTCATGAAAATCTTCATTAAGTTACTTAATGAGTCAATCAGAAACTTATCCAATATATTAGCGAAACAACTAATAATCTGCTCTCCATACACATCCAAAACCCAATCAATTAAACTCCAACTGAAACAACTTTTCTCCGTTGAACACAATCAATCGAGAACGACCCCCAATAATCCAGTTAGGCCTTGCTGGAACACGAAGACCCATAAACAGAATCAACTTAATTTTCCGTAATTGCATCACATCGGTCCCTTGCGTCAAAAATGCATAAAAACTAATTGCTTGTAAAAATATTGACTATAATTCTTATGTACCTATTCTTATTACATGGTGCTTTAAATTAGAGTAAATCGTGTTTAACTCAGCTGGAGGGTGGAACGATTTGTGAACAGACTGGTATAAATTAGCAGTGCACTCGGTGTCAATATTTTACAAAAATAACACAGGCCAACAAAAAAAATGTTTTTGAAAACTGTTTATTTTGATAGCTGCATTTTATAGAGTTTTGTGTACTGAATCCAAATATGGTCTTAGTTTTTTTGTATCTCCCATAGTTTTTAAAAATTTGACTTTCTTTATATAATTTAAAACCTGAACGATATATGGTAAAATTATTGAAACACTATGTAAAATCACTATCATGCTTTTTATTTACACTAAGTTGCTTGAAGGTTTCACTAGTAGGTTTCACTAGTCAGACGGAAATGGTTTACACTTCCTTTCTCATTTTTCTTTGTAGCTTTTCCTGCGATGAGTTGCTTGTTGCTTGCTTCACGGTGAAGTGATCAAAAGTAGTCTCCTATCATGCTGATGTTCCAGCGGCCCTGGTAACATTTTTCCATCAATTTAATATCTTGGTGAAAACGCTCACCCTGCTCTTCACTAACATCTCCCAAATTTTCCGGAAAGTAATCAAGACGACTGTTCAAGAAGTGAACTTTCAGGCTCATCAAACATCCTAGTTTTTCAAAATCGTACAATGGTAGTATATTCTGGGTCTTTTGCATTTCCTAAGAATTTTGTAACAACTTGCTTGAATGATACTCATGCTTTTTTCTCGTGTGTGGTCATTGTGGTTTCAAAGTTTACGTCGAACATCATTTAGGAATGTCGGGTCCTACAAAGATGCCTTCTTTAAGTTTAGCATCTGAAAGGTTTGGATATTTCTGACAAAGATACTTGAAACAAGGTCCATCTTCAGGCAATGCCTTTAAGAGAATGTTTCTAGGATCTACAAGGTTATTGCGGAGAATATTCTTCTCGCCGGAGTGTAAAGACTCCCTCACAGGCCAGTTTTTTCTGCACCAATGTTGATCCCTTTCTCTACTGTCCCATTCACACAAAAAACATGGAAATGTGGTGAAACCGCTTTGCTGACCAAGAAGCATGTATGTTACTTTCAAGTCATCACGTATCATCTAACCATGAGCTGAATAGCCAATTTTATTCAACACTATTTCTAGGTTTTCATAGGTCTGTTTCATATGTACAGAATGGCCTACAGGTATAGACGCATAAGTGTTACTATTGTGTAAACAGCTTTTAAATTAGTTTTGGAACAATCAATAAACAGCATCCAGTCTTCTTTTTTGTATTCAACACCAAACTATTTGATCAGACTTGAAATGCCTAAGCAGTACACTAAATCACCTTCTTGTTCAAAAAATTTCGAATACTCATATATGCTAGTTCCAACTGCCAACAAGTTTTTTTCTTTCAGTGTGGAACCAAGCAATTTAGCTTTTTCTTTTGTTAACCTAAGATCCCTAACTAAGTCGTTAAGCTCAATCTGAGTAAACAGTTTAGGTGGTCTATATTTGCTGTAGCACATTAGAATTCTTCATCATCTTCGTCATCTATATCGGACAGTACATCAGACAGTTTGAACAGAATTCAAATCATCTGGAGGTTCTGGGACCGGTCAATCTACATCATGCCCTACCGGTCGGATGGCGGAAATTAGGTTTAGGGTAGCTTATTACCTTCTTGTTTTTCGAATTAGGGCCAGTAATATCAATAGTACGAAAGTAGCAATCATCAGTGTGGTTTCTAGGTTCCATCCATACCATAGGAACAGCGTATTTGAAGGCTTTTTTCTCCTCTTTTGACCATTCTCTAAGATCTTCAACATAAACATAACATACCTTATGCTGAGCCCAAGATTTATGCTGATCATCAAGTTTAACTCCAAAATATGAGAAATAAACCTTCTTCACAAAGTCTGTAATGT
>WOGN01010465.1:0-10393 GCA_015342105.1 Leptinotarsa texana | reverse complement strand
ATTATTAGCAGTTTTCTTGGAAAATTGGAATACAATTGAAACATCCTATTGTATAATTTCTCAGCTCTTTTTATTTTGATAAGGGGAATTATCAAGTACAAGTTTCTGATGAATAGAAAACTTTTCTTTGTGAAAAATACATTGAATTTATGCAGTAACGTATCAGGATAAACTAAAAAGTTTGCCCTTTCTAAATGTATATAATGTTCTTCATTACAATTTTCATATTTTTCAGATTGTGTAGGGTGTAAATCCCAAAAAAATCAACAAAAAACCAATTTTTCCTCCAAAAAGTGACTTTTGTTCAGTATTTAAGATCAGAGAATTCAAACTCAAGATATAATTGTGTTCACATGTTCTGTTCTTGATTATGGTACATGCAAAGTATTCAGAAATGAATTTCTAGTTTTTCTATACCATTGTAGTGAATTAATAAAATTTCTGTATCTTGTGGCCCACGTTTAGTGATGTTAGTCTCTTATATCGGCTGCATTGAATTTGACGTCTGATTGGGCGATAGTTTTTCTTATACCATTGACATATTAATGAATCATATTACACGATAAATAGATGTAAGAAACTCACTAATAGGTAAAATAAATTACTTTCACTAATGGAAAGCATTAGAACCCACAGGAATTTCTGAAAACAGTCGGTAGGATTTTGTTTCTGCACTTTTACGTATTAAACAAAAGTCATTTTTTGTGTAGGAGATAGAGTTTTTATCGACGTTTCTGGAGATTTTTACCTTTCACAATCTGAAATAAATAAATAAAAATTGTAAGGTAAAACTTTAGACTGGTATAGAAGGGGTGAACTTTTAAGTTCACCATGATAAGTTACTACGTGAATTCAAACTATTTTTCACAAAGAATAATGATAATTTATCTAGTTGAAGGTTGATAGATTCCGCCAATTAACATAGCTGATAAGACTCTAAATGACCATGATACTTCCTAGGTGGCTTAGGGAGTTATTAACTTAATATACCCAGAATACGAGGCTAATGATCTCCAAAAGAAATTGAACAAAATGTCAGTATAGAAAAGAACTAAAGAAGATTTGGCTTCAATCCTTTTTTTGATAGTTTGAGAAGTGGTAGCAAATCTGAAATAGGTGTCAGTCATCTCTTGGTGTTCAGTTGGTTGGTGAAACAGGCGTTGAAGGACAGCATTTTTATTCTAGTGGGAGTAAAGGTTTTCAATAGGCTATAGTAAGTTGTCAACGGGTTGTCAAAAACTGTTTTGCAGTATTTTTATTGTTATTATTGAATAAGAACCTCAAAATAGTAGCACGTAACTTTTTACTGATATTTTGAAAACATTATTTGTAAATGTTTGTTACATTTATGAAGTAATGAACTTTCAAATTTTGAGTTATGTAGTACTATCGGCAGTTCAGATCTACAAGGTTCATTATTTCACTAAAATTATCTACATTAAACAAGATTTTGTTAGTATTTTCAAAGTTGAAAATGATAATAATAATATCGTTTATTATGCATAAAAAATACATTTATACATAAAAGGAAAAGGGTTAGCCAGAGACTATCTTCCACCCCTCCCAAAAATTATACAGTGAGTGTACGAAAATAATTAAAAAAATACCTATTTACTATCATAACAATGATAGAGCAGAGAAAAAAAATAGATCATATCATTGCTAATAACTCTTAATATTCTTAACATTATTGGTCAATTTAACAATATCGTTACACTACCAAACATTAAATTTTAAATCAGCACTGAGCAGTAAGCATCTGTGATTTTATTTCTTTCTCGAATTGATGAATATGATTTAAAAGGGGTAAAATTTTATTCAGATACGCAGGGGCTATATAAGAAAAACATCCTCCTCGAAATTTGATATATTAGAATATTGCCTTCTAGTCTGTGTTTGTACACATTTTTCAATCAACAATTCCTTTTTGAATACTTTGTTTGAGTACTGATTATATGTATTTTTTCAGGGGTGGAACACCAAGTGGAACCAGTAATTATACATGAACATGTGAACTATAAGCGAATTTTAATTAAGTCCAAAAAATCGTGCGAAATTTAGCTTCTCTCTTTGTGATTTTTGGAATACAAGTTTTTGCAGTAGAATCTAGGTCTAGTTATTTTTTGTTATTGATAAATATCTCATCGTATTGACCCTTTATACAGGTCAATGTTTCTGGCAAGTGGTTATATACTCTTCACCTCTGCCGATTTTAACGCATTTGGTGTATATAAAATTATTATGACCCGTTCATTGTAGTTTATTGCATGTTGATTTTTCTTTTATGAACCGCTTATAGTTTAAAACTATTTTATCATCAATAAGTTGTAGTCTGAAGAAATGTTCATTTGTGGGGCTTTTTGGCGCTACATGCAGCCGAACGAGCTGGGAATTATAGACATTAATTATAAAATATACTAAACATTATGTAAAATGTAGTAGTTGCGCAAAAAGGTTATGAGGGATTGGCGATTAAGGGACAAATATGTACTTGTGATTCTTTGTTCTCTGATCGAATATATATTTTCTTTCCTACGTGGTAAGTCCAGTGATTATTTATCACTCACGAAATGTTGCGCCTGGCACGGCAAGCACTTGTGGAGGCTCGCTGTCTCCATCAAATGGTAAGATTATTATTGAACGGAATATTATGTAATATTTGCTTGTACATGAAGACTTAAATATATCTTTATGCACTGTAATGTTTTGTATTATTCATTGAAAAATCCTTTCAAAATCCTGAATATTGCTGAAAAATTACAAAAAGTACACTTCTTTGTTGGGAAAAATAGATTGTGTCGATAATGAATGAAATTTGAGAATTGTATTTAGGCAATACATTTTTTTGGAAATATTTTGAAAACAATATAATTCACCAAGTAAGAAAAGTTTACTACAAAATATCATTTACATTCGGAATCTGCTTGGTCAAAAAATGTTTTTCTTGGGAGTCTATTTGGAAAATTTTATAAAAAGTACATGGTTTTGGTAATTTTCTGAAAGCAGCATCTTATCATAAAAAATATATTGAATGTTTATTGATGTTGAAAGCAGTGAATCTCTAACTAGAATACATTGAAAATTTATCAATTTGGTTCATAATATTTAATCCAAGTTGATACCCTTGATGTCATTTCGCAGTTCTGATATGTTCGAGAAGTTATCAAATTCATTCTACCCAATTGAAAACGTTTAAAATCATTTACAGTTCATTACACGGATTATATTGTATCAGGTCAGATCATTTTTCAAAAACTTATGGTCTCATTCTAAAAGTTTTATTCTGTTGTATTTCATTTGTATTTCCCTTCTGGACTACATCAATGTAAGTGAATTAAGTCTTGAGGAAGGTAGAATAAATCACCAAAATAAGATTCAACGTAGCTATTTACTGAGATTACGAAATGCAAACTTAGTGTTATGCAAGAGGGTACTCCCATTTTTTTTCAAATGTAGAGCGGGATTTGCGATTCTTTATCCATTTTAAGGATCTGCAAACGAACAATAAATATTAGAATTTCAAGAACCTTTGCAGTTTATTCCAAATAATGATCTAAATATTTATCATTCTCTTCCCGACAACAATGAGGTGTGAAAATAAGCAATTTTCTCAAACAGCAGAACTTCAACCCCAAATAACTACCAATAAGTAGACCACTTTATCTCCTGAAGACACCAACTTGATTGGTGAATCGCGCGGCGAGAATTCATTTATCTAGTTTGAAAACAGGAGTTTCCCTTTGGAAGTGTAAGATAAATAAGTTTTTTCTAAATACATAATGGGAGAAAAACTGTGTGAAGTATGAAAATGTTAGGGAATGATTTCATTCTATGTAAAATGAAAAAGAAAAATATAATGAAAATGATAAGTGAAACTCTATGTTTTCAATACTTTTATTTGTAACAATTGTTACTGCATTTGTCCTATATGGACAGTGTCCTAATTAATACAATAAAAGTTTTATTGTATTAGTTTGAAAATATCCATATCTCATTTTCATGATCTCCTACCATGTAATAACGGCTACATCAATCAGTTTATTAATTAAATATAGTTTGAAAAAACTGAAAAACACGCTTTTAAAGAATAACGAACTAAAAAGTATTTTTTTAAAAATAAGCTTAAAACAACGAAGCGACGGTCGCTTGATATACAAAAAATATGGCACAAAGCGCCCACGCTTTTTTCACAAGAATACTAGTATTTTTCGTTCGTTATTGTTTTAAGCTTATTTAAAAAAAAAATATTTTTAACTTTTTAGTTCGATGTTCTTTAAAAGAGTGTTTTTTAGTTTTTTTAAATTATATTTTTTTTCATTTTTTAGTTTCGTATGCTTTAAAAGCTTAACAAATGAATAAATACATGTAAAGTGAGTTCGAATTATATCAAGCGCCATCTGCCCGCGAATAGGTCAAGCAATAATGCCGATAATTCTGGAGTAACAAACATACATACTTACAGGTGAAGCTAATAAAAGCGTGTTAATAATAAGAAAATGTTCCATTTAATGCACAAAAACACAGATTTCTCTTATTTTTCTTCAAGAAGGCTATGAAGGTAAGTTTGCAAGCAAGTTTGTGAATTTTTTTGTTGAATTCATAAATTTACCGTATTCGTTGAAGCTATTTTCTTTTATTTATTTAATTAAAAAAAAGGTTTTGAAAGAAATTTTTTAAAGAACACAGATATTCTCCATGAGTTGATAAATTCAATTGGAAGGCAACTGTCTAACTCATGGGGTTAGTGAGCACTGATTCTTTATGTAACACGGGGAAATAGATACTTTTCACGCAAAATACTTTGACAAAGTCCCAAGATTCTACAATCTTTATTGATACTTACGGATAGAATAGAATTTAAAATATGTTTTTCAGTTATCATATCCAAGAACAACTTTAGTCTTCGATACCTTTACGAATATTGAATTACACAAGATACTCATTTATAGTTAGTAGCATCCAGAGTTATTCCTATTTTGAGTAGCAATAATATCCTGAACTTGATTGTATGCGATGGATTGCAAGTGTTTAAAGTACAAAGATGGTCTCTTTGAGAAACTTTGCAAGAATCTATAAGGTATAAAGCAATTGCAGACACTACCACCACCTGTAGACACTTCCCCCACCAGTGGATCTGAAAAATCAAATAGCTCTCCACGACCTTCAAGAACATTTAAGATATGTTATATCTAATTCTAGATTGTGGAAATAACCAATTCTCAAATTATTTTTATTGATATATTTCATAGTTACAACTCGATTGTACAAATTTCTTTCCCATGTTATGAATACACTGGTTATTTGGAGATACTCATCTTGCCATCTTTTTCTTTAGATGTTCAGATAAAGCTGGAGGTTTGGGTGGAACAAGGGGTTTAGGAAGAGGTGGCAAGGGTGGAGGATTTTTTGGAATTGAAATATTTTGTAATTCAATAATCTTCAGTCTCAAGTCCATTTCCACCAGTTCTTCCAACTCTTTCTTGTAGCGGTTACTTCTTTTAGGGTTGCCTAAACAATGAAAGAAAAAAATAACTAGGTGAACAAACAAAGAATGAATGATAACATTTACGAAATTAGCATTCCAATCTGCTTCTTACCTGTCAGTATATGAAAAGCATCTATCCAGTAACATGCCGTGCACTCATCCTTTGCTATGAAATGCCATTGTTTTTCTGTATAGTTTATCAAAATGGAGAAAGCCAGTAACGGCGATTTACACCTGGAGGAAAAATTATTGAAACATGTGTAAAAAATCAGCTGAAAATTTGAAAGACTGAGAGTCATTGATTAACCTTATTCCAGAAAAGAGAATTAACAGAATAAATTAATATGGCAGAAAAATTCCAACTAGATAAACAAACTTGTGAATATCTCAAATGCATTAGAGAAATTTGTTTTGTCATTTACAAATGACTTTCCCTACAAAAAATGCTTAAATTTAAACATTGAATTAAATCTAGAATTTTTATTGCAGTTCTGTTCTGGTGTATGCAGTGGCGGATCCCAAAAATTATTTCAGAAGGGGGGAGCAGTTTACAACTCAGAGTATGGGGTATATAACCCCCCATAAAGCACTGAGTCCTTGGAGGTTTTTTATTGATGTTTATGAGTATGCTTTCAGGAACAAAAATTTGAAAGAATTCAAAAGCATTTAAATATTGTATTACAACTAACAATAAAAAATATGTATATTAAAAATATCCCTACCATCATTACCACTGAGTGAAAAATTGTTCAGGTACAAGCATAAATCAAAAAGTAGATTATAATGGCTTTTTATTAATCAAATTTATTAATGGTTGAACATAATAATATTGTAAGGAATTGAAGAATTAACTGTCCTAAACAAATTTATAGACACACTTAGTAATTAACGTTTAATTTATCTTCACAGTTAGGTCCTTTCCTTAAACGCACAATTCACTTCTAAGTACAGACTACTCGCCGACAAGGAATGGCGCTTTTTTATATCATCAAAGAATGGTCCGGATATTTCTAGGGATTTCGGCACTGGTCTAGATTATTTGCAGACACTCTCTCTTCAGTCACTGTATTGTGTAGATATGTTTTTAAACGACGCAAAGCAGAAAAAGTACTGGTAGTCACAGGAAGAGTGCACAATAGCTGCAGTAATACCTGATGTTTGGGAGAGAATCGACAAACAAGTAAGTTTACGCTGGGTGTTTAGATAACTCATTTTCGAGATTTGATTTTCACATTTTTTTCAAAATTTGCAAGTCATCATGTTATTTATATCGGTTTTTAACAGGTGTTGCAGCTTGCCTACACATTCCATCTCCTTCTTGGAGAACCTTGCCGTCAATTTATTTATAATGAAATCACGAAACGGGATGTACACCGACAAGCGATAATAGACCTCAGGTGAGTCTGTTTGTAGATTAGATCGTTTTTTTTGTCGAGCTATTCTCCTAGGCATTTGAATTACTATGTCCATTTCTTTCGACAAATCAGCTGTTTGGTTATAAAGCTCCTTAAAGGTGTTAGAGCTGTTGTCTCGTTTTTCTTGTGTGCTTTGTATTGTAGCTTCTACAAGCTGTGAAGCTTGCATTACATCTATGTATTCTGCTTAGAGTTTGTGAGCTAAGGATAAAGTTACTCCAAGTACCTCAACCAACATTACTACACTATTTAAAAACTCTGACAACAGAATAGAGTGCAGGAAAGTAAATGCATTACTTTCTCCACCTTCTGGTGAATTAGCAATGGGTTCGAGGACAGTGTGGCGTGCATGAAGGTGTTCTATGAACGTCGACACAACTTCTTGGAAAATCTTGGAAATGCGGGCTTGCATACCTTTGAATATCCCACTCACTTAGCGAAATCCTCATCTGCCACTATTATGAAAAACTTAGACACTTTTATTTTATTTAGATTCTTGTTAGTGAAAACTTCGTCACAGCATTCTATTATTTATACCTACTGTGCGGTTTTGCTGATGTAACTGGCATTCCTTTGAATCTTATATGTGAGGCTAGAACATCATTTTTTCCAATCATAAAATTTATTTCACCAAATTATATCTAGTGAACTTTCAATGCTCTGGGGGGGCAACATGTCCCAGCCCTCCCATTAGATCTGAAACTGGGTGTAAGTGAAAAATTACTTCACTGGATTCTTGGTTCTTGACGTTGATAATATTGTAACGAATTAAAGCACTAACTGTCTTAAACTAATTTATTTTTACAATATTTCCGTAACTAATTTATTTACACACGTTTATCTGCACAATGTGTTAACAGCTCGCTTTCTCCATACAGACTAACTCGAACAGGGGCTAGAGCCCGTTTTATGTTGCGGCAACGAACATTGCCGATCTTTTCTCGAACTCTCGTTTCGCTTCTCGGCGTATACGGAATTTTCGCGTCTGATCTGACCGCTTTCTTTGCCGTTGCCACTAATATAACCAAGACTAATCATGTAGAACATTCTTTTAATATCAACGTTTCTCATAATATTATCTAGAATTAGGACAGGTAAACATATAATGATCATTTCCTAAAAGTACAAAGCCGAATCAATATTTTCTTTGTCTTTGAATGATACATAAGTAATAGGCCCCTATAAAAAATAGAGTACTCCACTTTCACCTCCTGAATTAATAGTAACCCACATGGTCATTTAGAATATATATATTTTAATTTCCTCTGAATGTTTTGATACAACACAAATATGCATTATGAGAAACGCCAGACTCATTAATTTCAACAGTTTTAAATCAATAGGAATAGTTATATAAAAATAGTTCGACATGGTATACACGTTATAAACATCCGACATAGTTTGATATTGACTACTCGATACAAAATAAAATGTAATAAAATAATTAAAATTCTGATGGATTCTGTGAATTGTTTGCCAAGAAACTCTTGTATTGAGTAGTAGTTTTTTTGAATCAACATTTTGTTTAAATTATTTTCAAAATTTTTGTTCGTATCCTTTAACTCTTCCATCTCACATATTTTGTTATATAATTTTATTTCCATATAATGTAGATTTTCTTGCCCTATTGATGATCTCGAGAAGAATTGATTGATCATGTCTTTGTACGGAGTGTTACAGTAGTGGAGATAATCATTTTTATTCATAATATATACAATTGTAGAAAAATATATAGACGAAGTAATGCTATTATGCCAAGATTAACAGAGTGATTCCTACATGGAGTTGTTTTTTTATGTTAGTCAGATAGTGTAAAGTTTTTTCGTGTGGTGAAAACTTAAGAGATGTGTGGTTGACCCCAGAATATAAGACCATATGACAGATTCGATTGTACAAGTCCAAAATATAGTAGTTTGAGGATAATTTACTATCAAAAACAATACTATACAGTGGGTTACCTGAAATATAAGGAAAATATGGAAAACTCTATTAATCAAACTCAATTGAAAAAAAAATTGTTATTTGAAAACTTTCTTTATTTATTTATTAAAATGATCTGCTTTTATTACCCGCATTTTGGTATATATTTTCACCTGTTCTGTTATTCAACTCATATACATAAATAGTATTTTTCAAAGAACATAATCTGATTCAATTTGAACCATATTAAAAAAATAGTAATTCATCTGAAGATCATCCAATGACTCAAACTTTCAACTAATATCGATTAACTGCAATTTCTCAAAAATATACGGGACCGTATTTATGTATAGTGAATAGATTTCTAATAACATTTTCTGTTTTTTACGTATATTTCCGGAACCAAAAGACCTGGAGTCGATTTTTTGATATCATTCAATAGTACCCAAAAATGGACAACTTTCTCATAATAAAAGTTGCTATAAATTTGCACATACTTACTCGAATTTGAATCTCGCTATAACTTCTTATTATACTTTCATGTCATATTGAAGTCAAACTAGTTCCAAAATTTAATGAAATGTGAATGATTTTTTGATTGGTTAAAATTCATTTAGGTATTTGAAGCGATACTCACAAATGGATATGTTTACAGTTCAGTCCAGTTGCTACGTGTGTTATTTCTGCAAGTTTCACTTTCTCCCTCAATTCTTTAGACTGTGTTTTTTCATCGATGACATGATATAAAAGAAGTTCTTTTTCATTCTTGCTCAGTTCTACAAACATAGATCCGCTTGTTTTCTGAAAGATACACATAGAAATATAGAAGACCAACCGTGTACATTATTATATTTTATTAAAATAAAGTTTCATAGGATAAAGTCTCATAACAATAAAGTTCGCCATGTAATAAATGTACTTGTATGAATTGGCCTCCTTTTAAGAATATATCACGCTCCGATAATTGTATACCAGCAAATTATAACATAGGCAAGTAAAAATCACCTGAAACTCAATATAACTAAAACTGTGCTGATGAAATTTACTATGGTTACAAATGAGTCCGATATTTTCAATATATATGAGAATGATGATTTTAATGTAGAATTTTCTAAAGAAACTGAATTATTAGACATCACAGTTGATTACAGACTCACCTGGACATCACATATCGACTCACTTTGTGAAAAACTATGTAAAAATTGTTATGCATCAAGATTCTTGTCTAACTACTGGTATGCTGAAATTTTGGTGAGTCTGTACTATGCCACTATTCATTGTCATTTGCGATACGGGATTTTGAATTGGTATACGGGATCGTTCGTGGAAAGGATATTCATAATTGCTAAACTTGGATGGAGAGAGTCATGCAGGAGCTCTTTCAAAAACCTGAAACTTCTTACAAACTGACGTTTTCCTTGATTATTGTTTAATCTGTTTAAAATCTGTTTAAAACCCGTTTTTCCGTTAATCAGCTGCCGCCCCTATACGAACGACAACTCTCAGAAGTTGAGAAACTTATGCGAGCTAAGGACTAACGAGGTCTTACCTTTTAACGTGTGATTCCTAACAC
>WOGN01010464.1:0-10393 GCA_015342105.1 Leptinotarsa texana | reverse complement strand
TAGAATTTATTGACAAAGAAAAAAATTGCGGTCAGAAGGGCACTACGCGACATCTTCGTTAATAATAGTCGGATCATCATGCATAGCACGTCAAATGGAAGGAGAAGAAATGCAGAATTCATGCAAGAAAAAAACTTCCAAGTTGGAGAAAAACATAGATGGCGTGCGCTCAACATAAAAGGTTAGGAGGGTATAATATTTTTCCGTGGGATCCAACATGCCAGAAGGGCAGCATTATTTGAATGTTTCAAATAATGATGAATGTGTCAAACATATGAAATAACAAAAGTTTCGGATCTGTACGATTCATGGAAAAATAAACACTTTCGGTTTTTTAAAATTGAGATAGAAGCAAAGTAATGGTGAATTCGGAATGTCCATATCATGTAGAGTCCAAATCTATAATAAAATGGTTACTTCCGGTTTTCACTTCCGGTCGTCCGATTTCGATAATTTCGACATCAATGGATTCGTCTCGATGCCAAGAAACATAATTGAGCATTTGCGGAAGTGTTGAAGGTATTGAAGACTAACTTTATTATTATTGAAAATGGCAGGGGTTGCGGGTACTCGAACGTCACAATTTTCACTGGAGACCATGAAAATGAAAAACATGGGTTTTGTAACATTCATTTTATTCATATTGGTAATACATTTTCGATGTGTTAAAATAGTCAGTTTTATCATTTGAATCGCAACGAAAAAAACGTATTTTTTAAACCATCATTTCGTGTAAAAACTCATATGATTTACATTGTAACATGCTACGAAAAATAATGCAGAATTGACACGAAAATCGCGTCAAAAAATTGTCAAAAATTTGATGCGATAAAACGTTTATTTTCGACACAAAAAAACGTATAAAAAATTCAACAAAATCTCAATGCGTTGAAATAGTCAAATCACGCATGCCAAGCACTTCGAAAAAACACTATTTTTGCCCCATATTTTCCAAACAAAAAAATATAAACGCATATACAGACTAACTTAGTGCTTCAAAATACGTCTCAAACAAAATAACGCATGACAGAAAGATAGAAAATCATTTATGATATAAACTAGAACAGATTACGTTCATTTATGCCGCGATTATCGCATGAAATATTTCGCATACAGAAAAAGTTGTCGAAAATATGCAATAACGAAAAACTATATATGAGGGTTTATAGTTATGCATAAACATGGTGTTGAAAGATACAATGTTGGGTAAAACAATTCACATACATACGATATTTTAGAAATGAAAGGAAATATGTTTTTGTTTGCCAATTCAAAATTGGCAAACGAAGAGGCCAAAACATTTCGTACACCATAAGGTAAATTAACAAAATGCAAAATAACAATACATCATAGAATGGTGGTATCTTTTATTTCAAATAGTATGGCTCTTTTTCAATAGACTACACGAACACTAACCTCTAAATTGATAGAGACGGTTCATTTATTCGTCTAGTGGCATCTTTTTTTTTACTCAAATAGTGTGGTTCTTTTCTTTGAATAGACTACACGAACACTAATCTCTAAATTAATAGAGACGGTTCATTTATTCGTCTGGTGTAATCTTGTTTTTTTTAAACCAAATAATATGGTTCGCTTCATTTATTAGACTGCACAAACGGTAATCTCTGAATTTTGTTAATTATAGGGAAAGGTAAGGGACATAGAAATGATAGAAGGTATATAAAATCTGAGGTTATGACGGCTTGCTTTTTAGAATGAAAAGTTTATCATTTTATGGGTCTACCTCAACCACATAAAGATTTGTGAAGTGAATATTTTTTCAGTAGACCTTAAGAAACAGTAGAACAATTTAATGTTTGTTTCAATGTTGCAACATATTGTGATGGTTTGTATTTTTAAGTTTTTTGATTTTTTTAAACCGTATGGTAAGGAGGTGTTATCAGACGAAATTGACGTTTTAGGCATACAGGTTTGTACTTTTTGGTGAGATCAGCGGTAATGACCTTATGTTCATTGGAACGTCTTATCTGTTTGCTTGAAATTTCGATGGGGGGCCCAGGGTTCAGAATAGTTTCTTTTATTGAGTCGAAATTTATCATCTTTGAGGCATCGTAGTTTAGGCATATTCCCTTCACTTTGCAAACAACTTCAAAATCTTCTTCTCTAGTGTTTCAGAGTCTAAAACTATAATTTTTGAGGCCTGCGGATACAAATTCGGTTATATGTGAGCCAGGGCCGTAATTTGCTAATTCATCAGTCATATCACCAATAAATTGTCCTGTGGGGATGTCACATTCCTTTGATTTAGATACGTAGATCACAGAATCTGTATCGTAATACAGAACTCTTGTCATTCAGCCTCTCTAAAGAGCTGTATAGTTTTATACGTGCTAAATCTGTGACGTAGGCAGCAATCACCACATTAACAGTTGGAAGACAATCTAAACTTTCACTTCTGAATTCCCAGTTGACAATTTGGGTGTCCTCTTTGATTGATAACACGGAATTGATGACACGAGAAAGATCAGTCATCATTTTGAAGAATTCAGCTGGTTGATTGACAATAGATGTTTTAGGCTCATTCTCACGCTGACCAAATTTGCCCCAAAATTAATTTAACATGAGCTTAGCCAGCGATCTCAATCTAGAGTTATCAGTTATTTTGGAAAATTCCAAAAGAATACCCTCGCGCTTCAAAAACTCTTCAATGTATTGTCGTTTCTCCTCATCGGAGGGTGATTTTCGATGAATTTTTGAATTTCTTCAGAAATTCCACACATTCCCACTTTTTGATGACATGATAAGCCAAAGATTTGATCTCATTTATTTTTGTAAGGGTCATATCACAGCGATGAGCCATTGTTTCGGAAGGACAATTTTGGAGAGGAGCTTCTCTCTGATGATCGAAACACCTTGGACATAAAAACCTGATTAGTTTCAGAACACCAACCATCAACTTTGAAATTGCCAACGAGCAATTTAATCGTGTGGAAAAACAGAATTGTAAGGGTCCTATTCCCTCTCTTCCCTCCGGATAATCTTGCTTCAGAGGCACGTTCTTACCTCATGAAATGGCATTTGTATAGAGTCGCCGAAAATTATGTTTTCGCTTTTTCTTGAGAAATGATAGATTATTGCATTTCCGATATTGATATCCTGACCAAAACCTGTTTGAAATTTCGTCTACTCATGTTGACTGAAACGAATGTATGTCCATTCACGGAAGCCGTAACGATTGCCTCAACATGAAATAGAGTATTTCGCAGGAATTTTCTCAAACCAAATACTATTGTTTTTATTCCCAAGGATGGATATAGGCGTCGTAATAATCAGTCTGTGATAGCCACCCAATGGTTGCTTTGGGAGAAAAAACAGCGAAATATAAAAATTCAACAAGCATGTCGTTCTTCTGAGGCGCTCGTTGGCAATTTCAAAGTTGATGGTTGGTGTTCTGAAACTAATGAGGTTTTTATCACGGATGTCCAAGGTGTTTCGATCCTCTCCAAAATTGCCCTTCTGAAACAATGACTCATCGCTATGATATGATCCTTGCAAAAATAAATGAGATCAAATCTTTGGGTAATGATGTCATTGAAAAGTGACCTTGTGATTTTCGCCGGGAACTTCCTGAAGAAATTCAAAAATTCGCCGAAAATCATCCTCTCTTGAAAAATTTTCCACTTGACGCACGAGATGCTTTCTATGGTGGTCGTACGGAAAATATCGTCAAACATTACAAGGCCAAAGAGGGTGACTAAGTCAAATAACGTGGATGTTTGTTCTTTATACCCTTGGGTATGTAAATATGGTAAATTTCCTATTGGTCCTCCCAAAGTACTTGTTGGTAAAGAAGAATGCAATATTTCTCTCTCCTCCATTTCCGGACTCATAACGTGTACGATACTTCCTCCTCAAAGTCTCTTTCACCCTGTTCTGCCACAAAAAATGAATAACAAACTAATGTTTGTTCTTTGTCGGACATGTGGTGAAAACTTCAGCTCTCATAAGTGCCAACATTCTGATGAAGAACGGTCATTAATTGGGACCTGAGTCATTGAGAAGATTATGAAAGCTATTGAGTTGGGATATCGTATTCTCGAAACCATGGATATTTGGTCCTATGACACAGTAGAGTTTAATGAAAACACAGCGGATCTCTTCACTGATATTTCGAACAAATTTATCAAGGTCAAACAAGAATCATCAAATTGGCCACAACATTGCAACACCGATGAGGAGAAACAACATTACATTGAGGAGTTTTTGCAGCGCGAGGGTGTTCTTTTGGAATATTTCAAAATTACTGATAATCCTGGAATGAGATCGCCGGCTAAGCTGATGTTAAATTCATTTTGGGGCAAATTTGGTCAGCGTGACAATCTGCCTGAAACATCTATTGTCAATCAACCAGCTGAATTCTTCAAAATGATGACTGATTCTTCTCGTGTCATCAATTCCGTTTTACCAATCAATGAGGACACCCTAATTGTCAACCGGGAATTCAGAAGTGGAAATTTTGATTGTCTTCCAACTGTCAATGTGGTGATTGCTGCATTCGTCACAGCATTGGTACGTCTAAAATTATACAGTTCTTTAGAGAGGCTGAATGATAGAGTCCTGTATTACGATACAGATTCTGTGATCTACGTGTCTAAATCGAAGGAATATGACATCCCCACAGGACAATTTATTGGTGATCTGACTGATGAATTAGCAAGTTACGGTCTTGGCTCACATATATCCGAATTTGTATCCGCAGGCCCCAAAAATTATAGTTTCAGACTCTGGAGCAGTAGAGAACAAGATTTTGAAGTTATTTGCAAAGTGAAGGGCATATGTCTAAACCACGATGCCTCAAAGATGATAAATTTCGACTCAATCAAAGAAACTATTCTGAACCCTGGGCCCTCCATCAAAATTTCAAGCAAACAGATAAGACTTTCCAAAGAACACAAGGTGATTATCGCTGATCTCACCAAACCTGTATGCCTAAAACGTCAATTTCAGTCTGATAACACCTCCATATCATACGGTTTAAAAAAATCAAAAAAATAAAAAATACAAACCATCACAATCTGTTGTTACAGCATTGAAACAAACATTAAATTGTTCTAAATTTTCATAAGGTGTACTGAAAAAATATTCACTTCACAAATCTTTATGTGGTTGAGGTAGACCACTAAAATGATAAACTTTTCACTCTAAAAAGCAACCCGTCATAACCCCAGATTTTATATACCTTCTATCCTTCCTATGCCCCTTACCCATCCTTATAATCAACAAAATTCAAATTGACATGTGTCATTATACGAAGTAATGAATCATCTCTATCAATTTAGAGATTACCGTTTGTGCAGTCTAATAAATGAAGCGAACCATACTATTTGATTAAAAAAAAACAAGATTCCACTAGACGAATTAATGAACCGTCTCTCTTAATTTAGAGATTAGTGTTCATGTAGCTTATTCAATGAAAAGAGCCATACTATTTGAGTAAAAAAAGATGCCACTAGACGAATAAATGAACCGTCTCTATTAATTTACACGTTAGTGTTCGTGTAGTCTATTGAAGAAGAGCCATACTATTTGAATAAAAAAGATACCACCATTCTATGATGTGTTGTTATTTTGAATTTTGTTAATTTTCCTTATAATATACGTAATGTTTTGGTATGTGAATTGTTTTACCCAACATTACATCTTTCAACACAATGTTTATGCATAACTATAAACCCTCGTTTATAATTTTCCGTTATTACATATTTTCGACAACTTTTTCTGTATGCGAAATATTTAATGCGATAATAGCGGCATAAATGAACGTAATCTGTTCTAGTTTATATCATAAACGATTTTCTATCTTTCTGTCATGCGTTATTTTGTTTGAGGCGCATATACTCTGTATATGCGTTTATATTTTTTTGTTTGGGAAATATGGGGAAAAAATAGTATAGTATTTTTTCGAAGCACTTGGCGTGTTTCAACGCATTGACATTTTGTTGAATTTTTGATACGTTTTTTGGTGACGAAAATGAACGTTTTATCGCATCAAATTTTTGTCATTTTTTTGACGCGATTTCCGTGTCAATTCTACATTATTTTTTGTAGCATGTTACAATGTAAATCATATGAGTTTATGCACGAAATGATGGTTTGAAAAATATGTTTTTTTCGTTGCGATTCAAATGACAAAACTGACTATTTTAACGCATCGAAATTTTGAGAAATTTCCATGCACGTTTTCGCGACAAAACTCAGATTATATATTCCTAGATCCTCGTTACCACATTTCTGTCTCAAACGACACCCTATATAAATGGTTCTATTATGTTTACTCACATCTGGTTAACTCCTCCCGATGATGCTAACTAGGTTAACGAAGATATGGCTTAGTGTCCTTCTGGCCATAATCTTTGTTGTTCTCTGTCGATGTATTCTGCATTTCTTCTTCCATTCAACGTGCTGTACGTGATGATCCTATTATCATTAACGAAGATGTCGCTTAGTGCCTTTCTGACTGCAATCTTTGTTTTTTCTCTGTCGATGAATTTTGCATTACTTTTTCTTTCATTTGATGTATTGTACGTGACGATGCGACTATTCTTAACGAAGATATCGCTTAGTGCCCTTTTGACCGCCTTCTTCGTTTTTTCTTTGTCGATTAATTCTGCAGTACTTTCCCTTTCATTTGACGTGCTGTACGTCACAATCGAACGAAAGTTCTCCGAAATGCAGATATTCTATACAAATGGCTTTATAATATATTACCAATTTGAATAAAATATATGTTACAAACCTGTCTTTCATTTTCATGGTCCAGTGAAAATTGTGACGTTCGAATACCTGCAACTCCTGCCATTTTCAAAAATAACAAAGTTAGCCTCATATGGTTTCAACACTTCTGCAAATGCTTAATTATGTTTTTTGGCATCGAGACGAACTCATTGATGTCGAAATTATCGTAATTGGACGTCCGGAAGTGAAAACCGGTAGTGACCAATTTTATTATATATTTGGACTCTACATGATATGGCCATTCCCAATCCACTATTACTTTGCTTCTATCTCAATTTTTATAAACCGGAAGTCTTTATTTTTCAATGAATCGTACAGATCCAAAACTTTTGTTATTTCATATATTTGACACATTCATCAATGACAAATAATGCCTGGTATGTTGGATCTCACGAAAAAATATTAGACCCTCTTAACCTTTTATGTTGAGCCCACGCCATCTATGTTTTTTCTCCGTCATCTCCTGATGATGCCAATTTGGATGTTTTTTCTTGCATGAATTCTGCATTTGTTTTCCTTTCATTTGACGTGCTATGCATGATGATCCGACTATTATTAACGAAGATGTCGCGTAGTGCCCTTCTGGAGACAATCTTGTTTTTTCTTTGTCAATGAATTCTGTGTTTCTTCTCCTTTCATTTGACTTGCTATGCATGATGATTCGACTATCATTAACGAAGATATGACTTAGTGCCCTTCTGGCCGCCAATCTTTGTTTTTTCTTTGTTAATGAATTCAACATTTCTTCTCCTTTCATTTGACGTGCTATGCATGATTATCCGACTATTATTAACGAAGATATGGCTTAGTGACCTACTGCCGACAATCATTGTTTTTTCTTTGTCAATGAATTCTGCATTTCTTTCCCTTTCATTTGACGTGCTGTACGTGACGATGCGACTATTATTAACGAAGATGTCGCTTAGTGCTCTTCTGGCCACAATCTTTGTTTTTTCTTTGTTGTATTTGACACATTCAAATAATGCTGCCCTTCCTCTCCTCCTAACCTTTCATGTTGCGCGCGCACCATCTATGTTTTTTCTCAGTCATCTCCTGATGATGCCAACTTGGATGTTTTTTTTCTTGCATGTTGGCAGCCGTGTTTTTTTTCTTTAACGCTGTATATTCCGCTCAATGTCCGCCCCATGTTTTTTTTTCAATGCTGGACATCATGTGTGTTTTTCTTTAACGCTGCACACCCTGTACACATTGATGTCAGCCATGTTTTTTCCTTTGATGCTGGACACCATTTTTTTTCTTTAACGTTGCACACCCCTTATATCGCGATGGTTGTCATGTTTTTGTTTTAATCAGGACGTCATGTTTTTTTTCTTTATCGCCGCACACCCTGTATACTTTGTTGTCGGCCATGTTTTTTTTTTAAACTCTGGGCGGCATGTTTTTTTTTCTTTAAAGCCGCACACACCTTGTATACTTTGACGTGGGTCATGTTTTTTTTTCTTTAACGCTGGACACACTCTGTATTTTTATGTCTTTTCCATCAACTGTATACCCATTAGTTCTCATTCCAAACGCGCTCAATTCGTTAACTTTCAAACCGCGATAACGCTGCTCTTCACACTGTGCTCGCGGTAGCTTCTGATTGATCGACTGGGTAATGACGAAAAGTGGAGGAGTGCGGGTGTCCTATAGTGGCCCCTCACCTACTACTGCGATGACTAGTTAAAGTGTTTAATGCTGTGTTTACACAACATATAGAGAGATTATTTCTTTTCGGAAATGAAAGATGAAAACAGACAGCTATGGGCTATAAATAAAAATACGAAAAAGATATCATCATCATGAAGGAAATAATAGAGAGCATGAAAGACAGAATAGACGAAATCGAAAAGGAAAAGGAGAAAGACAGAAAAAAACAGCAGAAGGCAAGTACAAATGAAAAAACATCCCTGAACCAGGAAAGAAAAAAAAGGAAGAAAAGGTAAGTGGGAAAAGTGAAACCATCCCTGAAAAAATGGGGATGGGGGATCGAGATAGAAACGGTAGCCATGGAAACAGGGATACCAACAGTAAACGAAAGGATACCAACAGACAACGAAGTGGTATCAACCACAAATACAATAACAAACACTGCAGTTTGGGCAACTGTAAAGTCAAACAAAGACTAAGTGGTATCAACTCCTCCACCAAAAGAAGACACAACAAATTCGAATACAGATCCATCTAAACCACCGCCAATCGTGATGCAAAGAAATGGAACGAGGTGTCAAAGAAACTAGAGAAAAAGCGAATCCAATACAACAGGGCGCGCCTAACAAAAGAGGGCATATTCATTTACACGAACAACGAAGTGGAATGGAAAGATGCACAAGATTCATGGAGGAATTCCGCCTGAACTTCCATTCATATGCACTAAAAAAAGAAGTCTCGCTCCACACAGTCATCCGGGGGATACCGGAGAACGTGGAGGAAGCCGATGTAGCAAACGATCTAAGAAAACAAGGGTTCTAGGTACTTGAGTGTCATAGGATAACATCTAGAAAACAAGACTCATACTGCCATTATTCTTGGTCAAAGTACTGTAAGACCAAGATAAAATATTCGCACTGAGAACGTGCATCAATCTGATAGTGCTGGCGGAGCTGCAGCGAATAAATAAAGGGGGAGTATTCCGGTGAAACCGATGTCACTACTCCGGCCACGCATAGCGATGCTGCCACGCAACCGCGAATTGCGTAAAATCCGGCGAGAACCACGACACAAGGGAGTGTCCGAAACTGAAAAAAACGCCAGCCAAATGCGCAAACTATCTGGGAGCGCACTCGGCAAGCCCAGACACACACAACAAACAGAAATCGGGTCCCGACACAAGCGTAGAGTCAGATGACTAGACAGCAGACGTCATCCAGAGAGACGATTTCACCAAGAGCGCAAACGGACAACAGTAACGACCTAATAAAAGTGTTAGGAAACCTCTCGACAGAGCAGCAGAAGATCGCGCAAGCGGTATTAGCTGCTTTATTACAAGCACCTAAAAGACGTTAATGCCAGCAAGGATTCAAGAATTGCTGAAGATAGGACCGTGGAACATCGACGGTTTCACAAGAACGAGCTACTGAAACTGCTATCACGTCTAAAAATAGACGTCATGGCCCTATAGGAGACACGGATAAGGAGTAAAAGAGGACAAACAGGCCAGGGGACAGACAGGCGCGGCGCTACTAGTCAAATCCGAATTAATGCAACACGAAGATAAAAACTCAGTTATACAACTAGAAGAAGCAGTGGCGGTCAGAGTGAAACTGAAACGCTACGAATAACTGAGGATTTCGTCGGTATACCTGCAGGGTATAAGACTAGAGAGAACTAGAAGAAATGTTCCCAGATCATCACCCAAGAGTCACCATAGGCGACTTCAACGCAAAGTGGATCGACTGTAGCTGCAGGAATAGAAATCAAAGGGGCAGATAGCTAGCCAGAATACTAGAAGAAATCAAGGACATCACGGTAATAGCCCCGGAATCCACAACATACTATCCACGAGAAGACCACCAAGTCCCAGACATCCTTGACGTTGCAATAGTGATTCCAGCGCACCATTCACGAAGAACAACTTCAACAAGTTGGCGCTCTACGCAGCCGACACAGCTCTGCTAGCGAGATCAACAAGCCGAGC
>WOGN01010463.1:0-10395 GCA_015342105.1 Leptinotarsa texana | reverse complement strand
ATGCTGGCGCGCCCTCCCGAATGTATCAGGGCTTCGAGGGATAGGGCCTGACCAGCGCACACTACGGTGATAAAAAATAATAATAATAATATTGAATCGACTTCAATGATGATAAAAAAAAACAATACAAAGATACATTTGAAAATGAAAATAGGTTTCAGGAGTTTCTGGTACTCCTTGGCGAAGTCTAGCTTAAAACTACTCTAACTCAACCAACTCACAACTCCATAATGCACGCGAACATACAAAAATAACACAATTAACAGTGATGGTACTACGAAATGAGAAACGTAAATAAAAGTAATAATTTGTGATTACATATAAAGTGAGTTGATAAATAATTAAATTTAATTGATCTGTTGTTTATTAATTTGTCAAATGAGTAAAAGTTGACATCACTGACCACAATAGATATGATTTATATTTTTGTATTTGTATTTCCTGATATTGAATCTCTTAAATTGCTCGAGCAATGAATCATAGAGTTTTACAGCACCAAATAGAAATGATCTATGATGTGCTGCAGTGAGATGTTGTCGCATAGTTAATTTGTTTTTGTTTCTAATATTTCTTGAGTGAATATTTTCACGTAGAATTAGTTTTTGTATTAAAAGGGGAGAATGGTGAAGGGTAATCAATTTATGAACAAAACAACCCAAATGATGAGTCATACGGTTTTTCATATTGAGCCAGCAGGAGTTTTTAAAGCATTCAGAAATTGAATCATACTTACGAAGTTCATAAATTTGGCGGAAACAAGAATTTTGAACTTTTTGTATTCTTCTTTCATCTGAATCATATAAGTATGGTCCATATATGAATTCACAGTAGTTGAAATGGCTTAGCACCAAACTGTCACATAGCATTATTTTTAGAGGCTGGCTCAAAATAAAACGATTACGATATAATAGTTTCAATTACTTATACGCTTTTTCCATTAAATTTTGAACATGACTAGTGAATTTAAGATCAGTGTCAAGCATCACCTCTAAGTTCTTAGCTGTATTAACAGGAGTCAAGATAGTATGAACTAGTTCTAAAAGAAAATTGTTTTCTGCAAATTTACGATTCTTCTGTGATCCAAAATGCATCATCATTATTTTATGAGGATTAATTTTCAAATCATGTTCACTTGATAGCCAATTGATCAAATCAAGATCATTGTTGAAGAGATTTTGTGCCTCAGCATACTCATCGATTTTGAAGTGCATGTATAATTGTA
The DNA here is from genome assembly GCA_015342105.1 of Leptinotarsa texana. Classification (NCBI taxonomy): domain Eukaryota; kingdom Metazoa; phylum Arthropoda; class Insecta; order Coleoptera; family Chrysomelidae; genus Leptinotarsa; species Leptinotarsa texana. Next base: position 9,173 of record WOGN01010463.1, on the reverse strand, counting down.
TATCATCAGCATACGCCTGTATTTTACATTTCTTGATGGACAAGATGATGTCAGTAGTATAAATGATGAACAATAAAGATCCCAAAATGGAACTCTGTGGTACTCCTGATAGAATATCAAGCGGAAACGACTGATGACCATTAACAACAACTTTTTGAGATCGACCAAGTAAATAAAATCAGATGAGAAATAAGGCAGCTCTATCAAAGCCATAATATTTGATTTTCATTCAAATCAGCTCTTGATTCATGGTATCAAATGCTTTCGAAAAATCTAGTAGTACCACAGTACTAATCATTCCCTTATCAAATCCTTCAACAATGTCTTGTGTGACAGTAGCAAGAGCTGTAGCCGTGCTAAAACCCTGCCTAAAACTACATTACGATGGTGATAACAGATTGATAATTGGTATTGAAATATTCATTAATTTGTAAATGAACAACTCTTTCAAAAATTTTAGTCATGGTTGGGAGTATACTGATAATTCTGAGATCAGAATAACTAGCTGGATCATTATTCGTGGGAATGGGCAATTTTCCACAAGTCTGGAAAAAATGAAAGTCCAAAACAACAATTGATGATATGTGTAATATATTTATCTATAAACGGGCCACAAAGTTTCAACATTCTCATTGAAATATTATTAACCCCTGAAGTTTGAGTTTTAATATCATTCGGGATTTCATGAATAGCTTCTTCAGTAGCGAATAGAAATGAGAACTTATTTTGCCTGATAAAATAATTATTGCTAAAAATTCAATGTTTTCATCACAATTATTAGAAACATTTTGTACGAATTGGGCAAAATAGTTGTTTATTTCATCGGGATTCTAGAGGTGATTGGGTGATGAATATTGTTTTTTTTTTTGAACGAACATTGAGGTTAGAGAGATCATTCCAGTTTTTGCTTGGTATTTCTTCAGAACAGACAGACTTGAGATATGTCATTTTTTCAGTCCTAAATATTGGCAAGGTATAATTTCTCAATTCTTTATACCTCATACGATCATTAACAGATTTTGTTTTTTAAATTTTTGAAAGGCTTTATCACGTTCTTTCATAAGAAGTCTGAGATTTTGAGTGAGCCAAGGAGCGGGAGGTTTGGTAATTCTAACTTTTTTAAGAGGGGTATTTAGTGAGTGATAGATTCTTAGAAAAGAAAGATTTTATCTTCATACAAATGTTGGAATCTTCCAAAGAAAGAAAGAAATTAATTAAATGGAAAATAAACTCTTCACGGAAATGTGTAGATAATGCCAATAAATAACTTTGAGACACAAACTGTAAGAGAAAGTTTTTTCACAGGATCGCCACACAATATAGTATATGAAAGAGAAAAAATTTCACCCACTTGGAACACTGCCATCCTCAATTCGCTCATTTGATTCAATCTCTTACATTGGAATGTTGTTAAAATTGAAAGGGGTATATTTTCACGAGAGATCAATTTTTGGATAGAAAGGGTTCTACTTTGGAAGATTCTCACAATTTTTTGTACAAAAATGGAGGAGCAGAAAGCCAAAACCTTTCCTTGAAAGTGCCGTACAAGAAGGATCAGATCAACCAAGGTGGAATCCATGACTGAACCTTCAAGAGAATGAAAAACAAAGTGAATAAAGGCTCCGCTCATTTCCGTAGTTCTTTCTATCTCAAAACTAATTCTAAAGGTTCAGATGGAGAAATCAATTTCTTCAGTTGAGCAATTTGTGAGAATTTGATTTTTTTGGTCTAATAGACCTTCAGTAGGGGGAAGTGAAATTGCGTATGAAACTAAAACGTATTTTTTAAACATTTATAATGTGGTTTTACAACCGCTTGTTCATTTACGTTTTTTTCTGTAAAATCCACACATCAGCAAAATTCCAATACAATAACCTCTTAAAATTTCATGTAGTTTTACGAGACAAGTGTAACGAATGAATCGAGTGTAAAAATGCATAATAAAACTAATTGTAATTGTAACTTCACACTTTTTTACTGTGAAAAAAACTGGGATTTTCTCTTAACTATTGATTTAGGACATTTACAGCACATCCTGTACACTCCGTACTGTCTTTTGTCATTTTTTCATTGTTGATACTCGAAAACAGATATCGATTGCGATAAGTCCCTTCCTAAAAGGTCACATCAGACATTCACAGAATATTTACTGTGTGCGTTAGACAGAGCGTGAACTGGTTGGTTAACCACAAAGAGATTTGTCGCTCCGGAGATGTTTTTAATGCTTTTTGAATTCACCAGTGTCGCTCCAAAAGCTCCCTTATTGTGTACCAGCAGCTCGGCTTTTTACCTCCGGATGCTTCATTGATTCCGATAGAGTTTATTCTAGGAAAATAGGAAGGTGTGAACAATGGAAACAGTTTTTGCACATTCGCATAAACCAGAGGGAATGTCTATGATACTGAACCAGTGGATTCAGTTTATATGAAGAATAAGAATCAGTTCGAGCTATAAAGACATCAAGAAAAAGTTACTTGTAATCGTGATTGGAGCACAGCTTATTTGTTGGCCTAAGTTGTGGTATAGCTGAGCATTAATCTGAATGAACATATCGTTAGTAAACTTTATATTTGCTACAATTGAATAAAGTACATATCTCAATTTGTTCTCTATTATATTATATAAAGTTTCAGGGCATACTACGATATTTTTTCTTAGTCGAAAATCGGGATTTTTTATTGAAAAAATCACTACGCCACTGGATTCAGAGTCCTCTAAATAAGTGTGTCCAAAATTTCATGAAAAAATATTCATTATTAACAAAGTTATGACAACTCAAAAATTCGAAAACTCACACAGCTAACAGTTACAAAAAACACCCTATTTCAACAGATATAGCCATGAGAATATTTTTTTATGATTTCAACAATAAAGTGCCGCCAGATGGAAAAAAAACAAATAGCGTAAATATTTTTAATGAATGTGGTGGAAAATCGCGTAGAAAATTTCTTGGATGTAATTAGGAAACTAGTATGCCGAAAATAAGTTCAGTTCAAGATATTTATGGCTCGTAAATACCTTGGAAATAGTCCTTTCTCTGTGTTGGTTCCTTCGAGATGGTTTGAAGGATTTTCCTAAGTCCAATCTGGTTTCAAAGGTGGTAAGTTCTGCTATATTGTATCCTCCGTTGATCGCTGCTTACTTCCTAATTTGCTGCTACTTCCTGTTTTAAAAAACACATTCTCAACTCATATATACACAGATATTCTGCTGGAAATAAAGGGTTTTGATTTCGGACTCGTCCAGATTCATACAAAAAAATGTGAGAATCTTCCAAAAGAAGGAAAAAAACAACGGATTTCAAAATAAACTCTATATAAAGATGTATAGATCATGTATAGAAGTAACTTTCAGACACAAACAGACTCTCAAACAACTAGTTCCATACAAACTAACGTACATCACCATAAGTTGAGATTCAGGACACATTTAACGGTACCACAACATAAAACTTCTCAATTCCGCGGATCTTTCACTTACCATATTGCTTACTCATATGATCAGATACCCATTGAATATAAACCTCTGCCATTAGGAAGCTTCAAACAAAAGATAAAAAATATCGTCTGTTGGTAATCACACGTTAACAGGTAAGACCTCGTTAATCCTTAGCTCGCACAAGTTTCGACTTCTGAGAATTGTAGTTCGTAGGGGTGAGACAGCTGGTTAACGGGAAAACAGATTTTTTTTTCAATAAATAGATTCAACTGATCGAAGTATGTCAAAATCAATCAACCTTTCTTCAAGCTGAAAAATATATATATATATATATTTTTTGTATTTCAATTTTGCTGTATATACTGTTACCCTGTTCTTGATGGCAAACTATTTTTTTCTTTTTCTATTGTTCTTACGGTTGGATGGAAGAGCAATCTCAGCGATGATTTATCATACGCAGACTCCATTCCATTTGATTGATTGTGATTGTATGGAACCATCAATAAAAGCCATTTTTATTTTCTTAGCCGTAGTTTGCGCTGGTCAGGCCCTAACCCCCGAAGCCCCGATACATTCGGGAGGGAGCGCCAGCATTATCAAACAACGACCACTTCCCACACCGTGGGGTAAGCAATCACTGGGTCCGAAAATCATGTGCCCTGAGCAAGAGTAGTGAGCCTTCTGCGTTTGTCAGACAATGATTTTAAGATTCGAGAGTAGAGAGGGCATCATTCTTTCAAGGACTACAATATATAATCAGAACAACCATCTTGACAGAGTGATCTGGATAGAGTCTGCGGAGTTCGTTTTTCCTCCTCTCTTCAGACGATATTCGTCTAGCCAGGAGCTGTAAACTTCACGACAAATATCCTTGCTCTGGTGGTCTAGAAGGACTACATCAGGCTTATTAGCTTGTATGAGCCTGAGGGTGGGGAACGAATGGTTCCAATAAATTCGGTACTTCTTGTTACCCACAACGAATTCCATATCTCCCGGAGCGTAGGGCGACACCGGTGTCTCATCAATACCATAAGAGTGCCGTAGATCATAATATAGCACCGCCAGCCCAAAAATTCACAACGGATGTATTGGACGCTCTTGGATCTCATGTGGATAAGTATCGTCCCAAATTCGACAATTTTGTTTGTTCGCGTACCTAATAATTCAGAAATGTGTCTCATCGCTGAGATGCTTCTTCATTGTAAATTAGGGTTAGTGACCAGCTGCTCCAGAGCCCTTTCAGCAGAGACACGTCCTTGTCTTTGGTTGTTAACCTTCAGTTCTTGGGTCATTTAAATTTTGTACGGGTGCAGGCCGAAGTCACGATGCAAAATTCGCCAAGTGGTGGTATTTAAAAGACAGAATTCTGGTGAGCGACGCAAAATCAACTGACTTGTATTCTTCTGCACTCTCTCACAGACAGCGGTGATGTTTTACGCATATCTTGCGTTTCGTCGACGTACGGGTGTTGGTCGATCGTTTACTGAACTAGTGAACTTCAATTTATCTACCACATTGTAAATAGTCCTCTTGGTAGCACGATTGCAGCGACGGTAAAACCCGGGGAAGCACATCAATGACAGTAACGTGTCCAGTCTGCACTCTTGCCCATTACCATACCGCAACCAGATCATTGCATGTGTCCTCTCACCTTATTTGAATAAAAAAGTTATCACTGAACATCTCAATTTTCATTTATCTATAGTGAAAAATTTATCTCAAATGCCCACCCTTCAATCAGGGATTTTTGACATTTTTGCGATGTGACATCAGAAAGCGTGAAATGTGTATTTCAAATAGTGAACGGTAAGTTTTTCATGAATCTTCTTTAATTTTTTCGCAGAAAACCTGGTTACTTCATCTTCATATTATAGATAAATATACCCACTCGAGTCTTCTGCCACTCTGATAGAAATCTCACCAGCCATTCTTTCATTAGGAGTGTCCCTGTTTGCAAGTGCTGACAATATAATCTTGCGTCGGCCAACGGAGGTATCAGTTTCATTGGGCGCCAATCCGACGAAGCGATTGGCTCACTAGATCCACATGTCACGCCCCTGTTATCATCATTCGCGTCTCGAGTTAACTTTGTTATTGTGTCAATAAGTTCTTTATTTTGTGGGCCCACGCGAACCCACATTATTTGGGCTTGCCTTGATGTTGCTGAAATGGAGAAAAAGTTACTTGCGAAACCGTCACAGCAGCGGATAACACTGAAAATATACGAGGTATGTTCAGAAAATAATGAGAATTGTCGAATTCCACTGGTTTGGAAAGTCCGATTGTTTTTTTTTATCATTATGTTGGTATGCGTGCTTCTTGAGTGTGATAAGACTTTCGACTTCGTGTTCACCTACCTTGTTTTTTAAAACAATGGATTTCTATATTAAATTTCTCGTATAAAATGAACGAGTAGCAAAGTGTGTGAAATATTATCGAATACCTATGGTGAATAGTCTAAACAAGAGTTTATGAGTGAAATCAATGTTTCCAAGATGGAAGACGATGAAGATGACGAACGCCCTGGTGCCCCAGTATCAAGATACAAACGAAGAACATTTATACATAGTCATCAATAATTTTTTGCACGAGGTTAAACGGTCAATAATGAGTACTGTCTACAAGTTCCACGCCGTTTTTAAAAATCACTTCATAACTTTTGAATCAGGAAAAAGCACCTGCTCACGTTACATTGCGTTTTCGGGAATTTCTGGACAAAAACAATACTGTAACGATGCTCCACCCTCCATATTCACCAGACATAGCTCCGGGTAACTTTTCCTATTTTCAAAAATAAAGAAGACTTCGAAGAATTTTTCATTCGGTTCGTTATATTTTCAAAATCTTCGTATTAGAAGCAACAATTTGCTTTTGTGAAAAATTATCTGCTTTCTTTGTGGTGACTTAACGGGGTGAACTAAGGCCATAACTTTGAGTTCTTGATAACATTCTGTAGTATTTTTCGAAATGAGAAAGTTTCATTCTATAAGGAATTCAATATTTTTTGGCAGCCTGCCAGTAGATCTACTATGCCGGTTTCATGGCACCGCCAATGAGAGAGTAACAATTTGTCACATGACCAGTTGTTGTTCGGTGTACGACAGAGAATCGAGCAGCGTTATCGCTGTTTGGAAGATAACGATTCGAGCGTATATGCGTAACCATAACATACTTGACCAACTACGCCACAAAAGCGCTACACGAAAAGCGTTACGCGAAAAAACGTTACGCGAAAGCGCTACACGAAAAGCATTATAGGCTACACGAAAAGCATCATACAAAAAAAACGTTACGCAAGTAATCGTGTAGCGCTTTCGTATAATGCTTTTCGTGTAGCGCTTTCGCATAACGTTTACTTGTGTAATGTTTTTTCGTATAACGCTTTTCGTGTAGCGCTTTCGCGTAACGTTTTTTCGCGTAACGGTTTTTTCGCGTAACGGTTTTTCGTGTAACGCTTTTGTGGCGTAGTTGCTCAAGTATGTGACAGTTACGCATATACGCTCGAATCGTTATCTTCCAAACCACGATAACGCTGCTCGATTCTCTGTCGTACACCAAACAACATTGGCTGTGCCATGAAACCGGCATAGTAGATGTACTCCTGCTCCTTTGAGGCCATCCTAAGTGCATCTAATATGGTTCGAACTTTTAGCAATAAGTGGTTTATGCACGACGGAGCTCCAGGTCATTTTAGTGTTCTTGCTCGTCAGCATCTCGACATCACCTACACCAATCGCTGGTTTGGACGTGCAGGACTCCAAAGTGGTCATCTCGTAGACCTGATATGAATCCTTTAGATTTCTATTTATGGAATTATCTGAAGGTTCTCGTCTATAAAACTCCTGTACTAGATGTGAATGACTTGAGGAATCGAATAATTTACTATTGCAATGTCATTAGGAATACTCTAGTTATTTTTGAACAATCAGACAATTGATAACAACTCGATTACAGTCATGTATTTCATCAGAAGGTGGACATTTTGATCATTCAATTCAAGGTTGAGATTGTTTTCAGAAGTGATTATTTTTTCTCGAAAACGTTATAGCGTGAACGAAAAACGAAAGCGTGATATCAACAAAAAGCGACGAAAAAGTGGAAATTTCAGTTGCTTAATCTAAAAAAGTTAAAAAAATACAAAAAAGTCAAGGAACTCTCTGAAGTTTCGTGCCATAGTTAGGAAACACCCTGTATCTCTCTACAGGAATTTTCAAATAAATGTTTCGGTCTTCCACCATACCCAATAAACACCCTGTAAAACTCACCCAAAATCTCGGAACCACTTCCCAACAGTAAAATCTCGAAGACCATTTGGATCTGCCAGCTGATACTGGTGTTAAATAAAGGCCAGCCTTATCACCTATCCAGTTTATCGACATATCGAAGGCTTAGGTAAACACTGTTTGTGTGCGAGTAATGTACTGTGTCTAATCCTCCTAATACCATTGCCGAGAGGGATAAGGGCCACATTTCACACCTCGAAACTCGCTGAATGAGTCCAAAAATAATGCCGTCGGCAACAAAGGAAACCGGAAGAGATTTTGCTCTAGTAATTGTATTGTGAACGCTGCAAATTATTCTGTTATTTTTTATTGAAGGTGTGTATAGCATATTTCCACAATATGAAGCATATGTTTCGATACCCAACTGTTGAGAACACCATTATGTTGTTTATTTTGTATTGCAAAAATATAGAAATAGTAGGAGTGGCCAAAAATAGTTGTAGTGACCACAAACGAACTTCAATAATTCACGTAATAAGTCCGGAAAATAATTGTTTTTTTGGACGAGTAGACAAAATTGAAAGTCTGCGAGTCTAAAAAAACTATTGCGTGTTGCGTAGGTATACTTGAAATTAACGATATCGTGCACACTTAGAGTTGGCGGCACTCTCAAAGACCAAAAAAACCAATACATAAAAATTAACCGGCTGCGAAATAGTCCACGTGGACTGAAGAATTGACGGTTCGTATTGAAAAATTTTTACTAACCGAGTTTTACGATTGGCTGAAGAATCATAAAACTAAATTATAAGTCATTTTATGGTGACGAATGCGAGGATGTTAGCGCCGTCGTGCTATCAATGTTCAGTTCAGGAACTGATCGCGATTTGAGTGTTGAAATTCGATATTGGTGCAGTTATAAATACTTAAAATTTTGGGTATCTGTTTTAAATGTGGCGTCTTTGGACAAGTACTGATAGAAATAACGAGTGTGATAACAACGCAGACTTTTTCAAGTGTAATCAAATCAAATCAAATTTTATTAAATCCGTTTTCCTATTATATAATGGATTGGACGTGTTTGGTGAGGTGTAAAAACCCACACATTTACTATAAAAAAAGTAACTCCTAAAGTAGTTAGGTAGACAAAACATACATACATGAACATAATACATTGTTGAGGATATAACCCTAATATTACCTACTCGATGACACATAAAAACAAGTATGCAAGATATCACTATGAACTCAGTTAACACTGCTAGAAAGGAAGTCATCAAATTCCCCTAAGCTATAAAAACAATGACTCGTTAAAATTTTCTTTAACCTACTTTTGAAAATTCCGTAGGTGTTACTATTTTTGATAATACAAGGAAGCCTACTGAAGTAAGAGGCTCCAATCATCAGAGGTGATTTTTTGTGGAAAGTGTGGTTCGATTTTTTATGCAACAAGTCTTTTTTATGCCTTCTGTTGTGGTTGTGAATATCAGAACTTTTTGGCAGTTTATTTCG
>WOGN01010462.1:0-10395 GCA_015342105.1 Leptinotarsa texana | reverse complement strand
GATTCTTTCCAGAGCTGTGACTAATGAGGTCTTGCATATGACTAGGGCGGAAAGAATCCAAACCACCAGCAGAACCAGAACGAAAGGATTTAATTGCCTCCGATACTTCATGTTCTGAACATTGGAACACCGGAAACTGAAAAATCGTGTTGTAGTTGAGAATCCAGAGAATGTATGGAGGAATCTGATCGAGGGTGTTTAAATCGGAGAACTGAAAGTGTGGATTCAGTTATTTCAAAATATGACAGTTGTCAGAAAATTTCTTCAAATGCAAATGCATATTAATATATGCCGGTGAAGATGTGCCTCCGTAGCCGATGTCTTGGAATCCAAATGGAATGACGAGACAAGTTTGTTGTCGTCAGCAAAGCAAAATATTGGATTCTTTGTTTTTTTACAATGAGTCGTTGATATATAATATAAAGTGGGTTGGAGACAATATAAATCCCAAGGGAACACCAGCGTTGATGGTAAAAGTATTCGAGAGATATCCGTCGATGGCCACTTGCAGGAAACGTTCTTTCAGGAAGCTGAAGAGCTTCTCACGAAAATGATTCTACAAGCCATAGCATCGAAGTTTGGCCAGAAAACCCACATGCCACACACGGTCGAAGGCCTTAGACATCGCTCAAGACGTTGAAGGCTTCCAAATATTTGAGGATACGGTGGTTTACGACTTTCTCCATGATTTTTTATGTTACTGATAGCAAAGCTACTGGTCTATAGGTATTTGGAAGATTTTTCTTGCCCTGTTTGGAAATAGGCTGATCACAAGCAATCTTCCAACATGAAGGAGAAACCCTTTTCTTATAAGACAGGTTGAAAAGTTTGCAAAATACTAGTGCGAGTTCATTTACGCACATTTTAATTACGAAGAGGGGCACTTCATCAAGGCCAGGCGCCTTGTTGATATTGAGCTGTTTCAAAATTCGCCCGACTAAAAGCTGTTGGAAAGTAATTTTCGGCATTGTGGATTCTAGTGTGGAAATAGTAGGTGCCTTTCCCAGAAAATCGATTGTCCTGCACGAGGTTCTGCACGTCCAAACACCAGTGATTAAGGTTCGTTATCAGTTCTATGAGTTCTTCTTCCAGCTGGGGAAATCCTGCTGTGTTGACATTTGGAAAAGGATCCAACACCCAATCCGGTATTTCCAATTTTAAAGTGTCCTGGAATCGTTCTGCGAAATCACTGTGGAGGTTCTCCAAACAAGCAAGTCGTCATTTTTGTAGGATACTGCTGACAAATCAAGGAAATTGCGAAACTCACGTCTGCCGATATTATTCTTGTATAAAAGCAATTTGGCTACTAAAGCAGCAATGACATTTTTTGTTATGTCCAAATTCAAGTCGTCACCTTGAAGTTGGAGGTTGACATATTGAATAATTTTTACAGGTCTATCAAGTACGCAATATCATTCTTTGAAGTGAATAGGTTGTCGTGCAATTATTTGTCTTTGTTTTCCAAGAACTCTAGTACAGAGTCAAATAGATTGTAAAATCGAGTCAGACAGTTACCTCTTGATAATCAACGCAATCAGTTGAAATCTTCATTAGCAACACAAAGCTGATTAAATAATCTGTCATTTAAAGAGCTGTTTAGAATTTTATTGACTGCTTTGATATATTGCATTGATTGAGAAAGGCGCTCAATCAATTTTCACAACCAAATGTTGCCTATGAATGACGCAGTGTACAGCGAGCACATCTGGAATTTTATTTTTTAAGTTGCTATGGAGCCTTTGTGACGTCCTGTCATAGCCGGAGCGCCATCCGTAGCAGATGAATATTCTTCATATTTTCCATATTTTATATATTTCACGTTATACCGCCGTTTCTTCTTTTTTGCATTTGACATAATTTTGTCTTCAAAAATGCTGTAGTCACCACCGCACGTACAGCATTTTAACTAGCTAGTCGCTAACTAAATTCACTTTTTTTCGTAATATCGTCCAATAACATTACCAGCTGGAGGGCGCGCACGCTTTTATATGAGACAGCGGGCGGGCCTAGTACTTTCGAGAATGGAAACTTCTCGCTTTGCATTGAAGCTTACCGCCATCTACAGTTTGACAACTATCGGACAGAAAATGGTTACTGTCTAGTCCCCTAGATGGCGAATTGTGTTAAAAGAAAAAAAAACATTTTCTAATAAGCCATCGCCCCCCTAAACCGCTTCACCGCTCCCCAATCTTCTCTGTCCTTTACTGCCCTCTTATAGGCCTCCAGCGCCCACAAGGGGGCGTTATCGCTCACTTTGAGAAAGACTAGTATAGATGATTTACTTTTAGAACTGTCCATATGAATACGTTTTTCGGGCTGAATTCCAGCTACACCGCAATCTTTCCGGTATTATCTGAAGGATCTTCTTTTATGTCATCAAGTATAGCTACTTGTAATTCAGGCATTGTTAAAGTTTCTGGTCTTCCACCACCTACATTTTCAATAAAACTTCCAGTTTCACATAATCTTTCATGTAATATTCCAAATGTCTTAGCACATGGACTCACTATGTTAAGATATCTGTCCTGGTAAATTATCCGTGCTAATTCCACATTTCCATTTGCTAATCCATAGATAAAGTGCATGTCAGCCATTTCAGCGTTGGTGAAATTATTCAAGATAAAATCACTGCTAATTGGCAACTCTGACTTTCGCTGATATGACATCATCACTGTCAGATGGTCTCCAAAACAGGAGTTCATGATATGCAACGGGCTTCAATTTTTGTTCTCGAAAACAAAGCTAGATAGGAAGAAAACACAAGTGACAAGAAAGCTGTATTTTTATTTGATTATTCTGAAAAAATTAAAAACTACAACAAGTCAGTGGCGTATTTTAAAAACAATTTCGATCCAATTCGGGATAAATATGCGAATTATTACTTCAAATAACTGTAGCGAATTTCAACCAAATTGGTATGAGGATATTTATGATATTTCATAAATACCAATTGTTTTAACTTCAACGACCTCTATATCAGAAACGAATCCACTCCAGACATAAGTTAATGAGAACTGTTTTCTTAAAACGACCTAGCAAATTATCCTCTGAAATTTCATACCGTAGTTAAGAAACACTATGTATATATTTCAAGTCCATCAAACGAATGTTTGTAGTACCGACTGAATGGAAAAACTGAATTTCGTTTAATTCAATATACATATGGAAGTAGTTGTTTCGAAATGATTTTTTTCTAGTTTGTTTCTGAAAGGAACGTGTATGCATCGCATAGATTCATGAAGTTATTATTAAGGTTATTTTTTAATTTTCTTTGGAAGTTTCCCATATTTTTTGCTTAATGATAAAGGTGTAGAAAGTCGAAGAGCTTTTTCCCAAAAAAATGATCTCTCCGGAAAATATTCCTTTTCAATCATATGCATTCCATTTTTTATATTTTATTTTGAATAGACTTGTTATTATTATCCTCATACAGATTCAATTGATTTCCATCTGATGAACTGTATGATTTTTTTTCAAAATAGTTGCCATGAATGTGAAAATATTGTTTTCAATTTCAACTTATTGCAGGGTGGATCCTCAGACAAAAAAGAAGAAGCGAAAAAGAGGACACAAAGAGTTAGACGACATACTGGAGGACGACGAAGAAGTCGCTGGAGGACGTAGACAGAAAGGTGGTAAAAAGCAAAAAGGTACCAAACGCGTCGAAGGTACGGAACAAGATATTGCAGAAGTAGAAGAAATAAAAGATCTGGAGGAGAACTTTTTTGACGATGAATTTGAACAATCCGATTTAGGAAAACTTGAAGATTATTTAACTAAACGTTTCAGGCGAAAATTATCAATGGTATCATTTCTTCCTTTTCCCAATATAGATAACTTCATGATACATTTATATTTGCATTAAATATGAAACTCCAATTGAAATTTTTCGAATTTGTGATTGAAATCTCAATAGAGAAATATTCGTGATCTTTCCACAATAAATACATGAAAGGAATAATCGTTTTGCAGAAAAAATGACTTCTCCCAATAAATACTCGATACTCAATCAATTAGATCAAATTTTGACTTCAGAGATCAAAGAAAAACTGCATAAATATTGACCTGTATAATAAATTATATATTCAGGTCACAGAGATGAATTCAAATAATTTGAAAAACTGATTTTTTTGGGATACGTCTTTTTGAAATGAATATAGGCGAGTACTATGGGCTGTATTTCATTTTGAAAAAATGGAATCCTCACGAAATATGTATCTCAAAGTATCAAAAATTTGTTCATTAAAGTCAATATTTGGCGTGCGCTACAATTTAATACAAAATTTTACTTGCCCAGAATCATTTTCTTGCTTGGTAATCATTCCACCTACTTATCTTCTGCCACGAATCTGTCTGTTTAAAATCTGTTTAAAATCTGTTTTTCCGTTAAACAATAATCCAGGGAAGCCTTAATAATAAAAAACTCATTTTAAATCTATACTAACAAAAAAAGTTAGTTCGTGTTAACCCAAATAATCCAATCAAATTGTTAATAATGAAACTTTGTTGAACAAATTATTTAACATTTCTATAAGATGTTATGCAATTTCATGGTTTCGAAATCGCTCAGGTGATAGGAAATAATGAATGTCTTTTGAAATCGATATGCAGGCATCTATATCAGGACCTTTAGACATTTATGTAAATTTCATTTCGACATTACAGCTTTCTGTAAAATTAATCCTATTCGCGGATGATACATTGATGAATCTCAATAAAGATACAGAATTAATACAACAAAAAATGGAATCTGATTCGAAACAAATACATATTTCATACTTGACTGAATATAAACAAATTTACTTTGAATTCTGAAAAATCTTCATTGGTGTTCATTGTTAAAAAGCCCTGTAAGAACTTTCAAATTAGTGTTATGACCCAACAAAGTTGAAAGATCTACTTTCGTTCAGCTTTTAGTTTCACATTTAGATGAAGCTCTTTTGTGAAATAACTATATAGATGTCATTTCCAAAAAGTTATCCCCAATCATTGAAATACTATATAAAATAAGAAACTGTATTTCTTTGAAGCATCTGAAGCAAATTCACTCCTCACTGATTCATTCACATTAATACTGTTTGATCAATATATGGGGAATTGCTTCGAATAGACATTTTAAAGCATTAAATAGTTTACAAAATAGAGGGCTAAAATGTATTTTTCATCTACCTTGGAACCAATGGAAATTTTTATAAAACGATGCGTATATTCGACATCAATTCTTTATGAATTTAACTGCACCCTAAAGAATAAAAAAGATTTCACTATGAAAATTATAGAACGTAAAAATACATAATCATTGAACAAGGCAGCTCAATAATCTGTTGAAAAAAATCTCAATTCTGCATCTCCAGAAAATCCATATGTTACATAAGAATAATTTGCGTATCAAATCAAATCAAAATTTATTCATTCATTCATTCCATAATTGTCATTTCTACAGTATATTGAAATGAATAAAAACACTTTCGTCTAATTACCGAAAATTGATTTTATTCATAATACCGGTTTCGGGTGTAACCCCATTATCAAATATGAAACTGATATGTGAAGTTTAAAAAAACGGTTATATCTGGAGTTTCCAGGTAAGATGTGAGTACAGGTAGCTAAACGATAGGTAGTTGTACTAACCAGGGTGCCAACTTTAAAACTCAACAATGGAGAGTATAGGCGTTGTTAAACTTATAAATTTAAGAGTGGTGACCTACATAACTCGAGTTGCTTGTTTAGGGGTATATATTTCTGGTTTTTATTTGATTTGTTGATTTCCATCGCTTCCAACAAATTAATTTTTTTCCTTTATTACATATGTGTAGGATTTTGAGGTTATCTTTACTCATCTTGTATTTTGATTCCTGAAAATGTTCGTACATTGTAGATTTTTTGTCCAAGCAGACGTGTTCACGCAGCCTTACGAGAAAATTTCTACCGGTTTGGCCTGTATATACTGCAGAGCATTCGCCACACTCTATTCTATATGTACCTAAATTTTTCATTCGAACCCGTTTGGGTTTTGCATTAAACAGAGTTCTGCCTGAATTATTATTACTCATGAAAGCTGTTGACCTGTTGTATTTAGAGAAAGTATTTTGAATATTTTCTGAAAGTTTACCTGTGTAGTTGATGATACAATACTTAAAATACATATTAGAAGAGAGTAATACAAATTATTGTATAAATACCGAATTTTGTAAATTCCTTGATACATGTATGAAACAGAATTTCTCCAAATATAATAATAATTTTTATTTTATCTGCAAAAAACAGGCCTCCCTATGGGCTCGCCATTAAGTCCCATTTTGATAGACATTTTCATGGACAAACTAGAAAATACTTGCATCCTCAATAAGCCCCTTTCCCAAAAACATATTGTATTTTGGTTTAGATATGTTGATGACGTACTGGTTGGTTTCAATGGTTCAAACAGACAAATTAATCAATTTATAAGATTTCTCAATAGTCTGCATAACAAAATTAAATTCATAGTTGAAATCGAACAAAACGAGGAGCTTAATTTCTTAGATTTGAATATTTCATGAGCCAGTAATGGTTTTCAATTCAATATCTACCGGAAAAACACGTTCACAGAGCGTACAATTCCCTTTCTCTCTTTCAGTCCACTATCACATAAGTTATCCGCGTTTAGGTCGATAGTACATAGAGCTTTCGCAATCCCTTTACCTGAAAAGAATTTCCAAGATGAACTAAAAATAATTAAGCAAATTGCAGGTAAACAATCAGGTACCAATTTCTCTAATAGAAAAGGTAAAGTTCACAAAACGCTTATGTGTAAATTATACGGACAATAACGCAATATAGTTAAGTATAGTAGCATCAACTACACAGTTAAACTTTCAGAAAATATTCAAAATGTTTCTCTAAATACAAAATATCAACAGATTTCATAACCCAAACGAGATAGAAAAATCAGGTATATATAGAATAGAGTGTGGCTAATACTCTGAAATATATACAGGCCAAACCGGTAGATATTTTGACGTAAGGCTGCGTGAACACATCTGTTTGGACAAAATATCTACAATGTACGAACATCTTCAAGAATCAAAACACAAGCTGAGTAAAAACAACCTCAAAATCCTACACATATGTAATAAAGGAAAAAAAAAAATGAATTTGTTGGAAGCCATGGAAATTAACAAATCAATTAAAAACCAGAAATATGTACCCCTAAATGAGCAACTCGAGTTATGTAGGTCTCCACTCTTGAATTTATAATTTCAACAACCCCTATAATCTTCAATATTTGAATTTTAAAGTTAGCACCCTGTTTCGTACAACTACCTGTCCTCACATCTTACCTAAAATATAATCGTTTTTTCAAACTTCACGTTTCAGTTTCATACTTGATAATGGGGTCAAACCCGAAACCGGTCGTATAAATAAAATCAACTAATGGTAATTAGACAAGAGTGTTTTTATTAATTTCATTAAAGTGATCACGAATTACCACAAAATAAACAAGTCATCAATCTCACATTTTACAGTTTATATTGCTTTTACAAATTTCATAGTCCTGTACAGAGATTAATCAAGCATAAACGCTTATAGTGCATATTTCTGCACGAAGAAATATTGTTTTTTGTTTTGTTTTTTCAATTTCAATGCCATAATAAATGACATTAAAGAATTCCCCAACATGATAAAATTCTAATTGGCATTGAAGAACAATTTGTTGTTTTAATTAACATCATATTCATTTGATGTTGTTAATAAAAAGATCAATTTTAAAATATCTCCCTTTGGAGTTATATATTTATATAAGGGGTATGTTCAAAAAATAAAGTGAATGTTCAAATTTCAAAGGCTACGTATATTCGATCAGTGATTTTTTAAATTTTTCTGATGGTAAACTCGTCTCTAATATATGTTTACAGTTTCAGTTGTTTAAAAGTTCAGTTTTTGGTGAGAGACATAAAAGTTAAAAGTGTTTTGCGGGTTCGGCGATTTTCTATTATCGAAAAAAATTGGTGGAAGAATTTGCATAAAACTTTGCGTAAAATTGAAATTGAGTGATCAAATACACTTGAATTGTTAACAGTGGTATACGGTCATTGTACTCTGATTCAGGAACATTTTTATAAATGGTACGAGCTTTCTACAGAAGTTGGAAAATGTTGGAAAAGTAAAGAAAATCGTTATGGAGAATCGTCGAATCACTATTAGATGAGTTGCTGACATATCATCGTATCAGTTGGCATATGCCATGCAATTTTTAGAAATGAAGCGTGTGGCAACGAAGGTTGTTCCAAAATTGTTGGATGACCTCAATGGGGATCCAAATTTGCTTGAAATTTTCATAACTGGTGACAGATCCTAATCGTCCCAATGACAGATCCCAGGAGAGGTAAGACCAATAATGAACGCCAAGTACGATCAAAGTCAAGGTTTGACTCATTATTTTCTTCGATTACCGTGGAAGAGTGCAACAGGAGTCATTCAGTCAATAAGGAATATTACCTTGAAATTATGCGCCGTTTGCAAAAAGCAGTACGATGAAAACGTCCATTATTGTGGAAAAAGAATTTGTGGCTTTTTCATCACGATATAAATGCACCTGCTCAGCAGATTTGGTCCCGGTGCGACTTTTTCCTGTTCCCAAGATTTAAGAGATCCAGGACGGGGTTTGCGACGATTGAGGAGATAAATACTGAATCGCAGAAAGAGCTCATGGACATACCAAAAAGTGCATATCAGAGAATTGGAAGAAACACTGGTACAAGTGTATTATATCTGAAAGGGACGACTTTGAAGGGGACAAAATTGAAATGGATGAATTCATTAAAAAACTTGAAAAAAATTAAATCTCATCTTATTTTTACACGCTTTATATTGAATTCGCATGTATGTATAGATGTTTGTTTGCTTGTAACTCCCAAACTCGTGATCTGTATTGACTGTAATATCGACATTATTATTTCTTAATCTATTCGGGGGATGTACGTAACCTACTTAATTTATTTGCGGGCAGATGGCGCTGTACGTAACCTCCTTAATAAGTTGATCACAAGAAAATCAAAATGAAAGGTGAATTTCAAGAACTATAAGTGTTAACGAAATTTTTTACTACAGCAAACCAGAATATGGTATCAGTTAGGGGAGAGATGGCATGAAAGGGACAAGTGTTGAAAGGGACAGTTGCTTAAACTTTCAATCTACTAGCAATATAAACTTTTGCTACTAACCGATAGATGTCTCTGGTGGCACACAATTTTACCATGAAACCTCTTACTTATGATGCACTGTTTGGAACCTTTGGTGTAGTAATGAATATTACTGAAGTTTTTTCCCAACACCAAATCGTTATTTTTAACACTTCGACACATGTTTCGATCACCAAGTGATCATCTTCAAAGAGGAATATTAAAACTAAAACTAACCCGAAGCTAACCCTATTTATGCTATATAGATATTCCATACAGGTAAACCATCCAGGTGTACCACCCTTACAGGTATACCTACCTAAATTAATTTTACAATGTTTTCCTTATCTATTATTTTACAATATATATTTAACTGTTAAAGCTTTATATAAAACAATTTCAGTTATATAAAATCAATTTCACAATATTGCCTATCTAAATTTATTTTTGCAATGCGTCCTTTGCAGTAATCAATAAACCCAACAACATTATTTTAACAAGCTATATAGTATGCTCTTTGGTATATGTCCGTCATCGTTATTCATATTATTGTGTTTACTTATTTCTATAGTCTCATAGACATCTAGTTGCCTGTTGTTGTTAACTTGTCTAAGTAATCTTAATGAACTGAAGTCTATGGAATGGTATTGTTGCAAAATATGAAGGGCGACTACTGATTTTTCAGGTCTTCCATATTTTAAGTGTGCTATGTGTTCCTAATATCTTACTTCAATAGATCTTTTTGTCTGTCCATAATATTTGGCATCGCAGACCTCACATTCAATTTCGTAAATTCCAGACTTTTCCGAGTTCTAGACTTTTTCTTTTGGACCCAAAATGCTCTGTAGTGTATGACTTGTTTTAAAAACCACCCTCATACCTAGTTCTTTGAAAATCTTTCCAAAGTTCTTCGTATATTGGTGGTATGGAACTGAGATGTATTTATCTTGGTTTTCTTCCTTTTTGAAAGTCCAGATTTCGTTCATTCTCAACCTAAACTTCTTCTTCCTTATTATCTTATCTACAATACCCCTCGAGAAACCGTTAGTGGCTGCTATTTCCTGTATTGTAGGTCCTTATTTTGTGAACCTATCATGTGTTAGAGGGAAAGTCAAACGATGATGCACTGAAAAATTCAACCCAGCACGTTTGTGCTGTCCACAGTGATGTGAACTGTCAGGAATATACCTGTACGTGCTTGTTTATTTTCTAAATATATCGTATTGTAACCCTC
>WOGN01010461.1:0-10395 GCA_015342105.1 Leptinotarsa texana | reverse complement strand
AATTTTGGAAATCAAATGATTCATCAATTCTCACCAGTTTTCAAATGAATTACATTTGAATGAATTCATGTGAGGTAGAATTCAAACTTAAAACACTCACTTTCAAATAGAATCGGTGGACTTGTCACTGGTATCACTGTCAACGAATGCAAGTGACTCATTTCGCCATGCATAACGTATTTATAGTGAAATAAGTGAAGACATATTTCAAAATGAAACAAATAGCCTTTGTTTCGTCGCTTCGAAATCTGCGTATCTCCAGCATTGGCGATGATCAATGTCACCTTGGGTATGAATGTGAAAATTAGTGATGAACATATTCTGAAATGAAACCAAAGAAAATCAAAGAGTCCTTCTTAGATGCCTATTCGGCATTGACATTGATCCATGTCACCTTGGATTTGAATAGCGCAACAAACATATGAATTCTGATTTTCCTCTTTTATTTGAAGTGCTACATGTGATGATGCGACTATTATTAGTGAAGATATAACTTTGTGCCTCTCAGCATCGTCTCCGTTTTTTTCTCTGTCGATGAATTATGCATTCGTTTCCCTTTCATTTGATGTGCTGCACATTGAGATCCAACTTTTATCAACAAAGATGTTGCTTAATGTCCCTCTGACATTCTGCGCCATCTTTGTTTTTTCTCTGTCGACGAATTTTGCATTTTTTTTCCTTTAATTTGACGTGCTGTACGTGATGATTCGACAATCTTCAATGGAAATGTGGCTTTGTGCCCTTCTGACATGTTGCACCATAATTGATTTTTCGTTGTCGATAAGTTCTACATTTCTCAATCTTTTCTTTGACAAGCTGTACGTGACGATCCGAAGTTTTTCCAATGATTTTCGTTGCAGTTCTTCCCGTGCTGTTTCACATTAGGTGCTCGATATTCTATTTTTTATAATCTACAAATGAAATCATTTGAAATGAGTACCCACATCGACCTGTTGCGACTAGTATAGCGAAAATAAGTTATGAGGTCCTTTTGGCCTCCTAAAATGAATAACTTTGTTTTTTTACATCTAAACGAATCCATTGATGTCAAAATCACCAGAATCGAACGACCGGAAGTGAAATCCGGAAGTGACTTGTTTTTGACGGATTCGAAACCTTCTCACCCTAAGGAATCCAGAAATACCGTATGTTTCAGTATACGATGATTTTTTCATTATTTTATCAACAAATTCTGTGTTTTCAATCAAACTTCTGCAATTGGATTACACTCGTAGTTGTTCATAACCCAACAACGTTAAATTCCAAGTATGTTCAATGATTTTTTCTGAATGTGCAATTATTCCTATGCTATTTCACATTAGACGCTGTATATTATACTTTTCATAATCTACAAATGAAATCATTTTAAACGAGTACCCACATCGGTCTGTTGCGCTAGTATAATGAAAATAGGTTATGAGGCCCTTTTGGTTTCCAAAAATTAATAATTATGTTTCATGACACGTAAACGAATCCATTGATTTCGAAATCATCGAAATCGGAGGACCGGAAGTGAAACCGGAAGTGGTCGTTTTTTGATGGATTCGAAACCTTCTCACCACAAGGAATCCAAATATATCCTATGTTTCAGTATACAATAATGTTTTCATTTTCTTTGTCAATAAATTCTGTGTTTTGAATCAAGCTTCTGCAAATGGAATAAACTTATAGTTGTTCATAACCCGACATTTTTTAATTCCAAGTTTGTTCAATGATTTTTGTTGAATTTGCAATTCTTCTTATGCTATTTCATTATAGGCGTTGAATATTATATTCGTTACGCCATCTTTGTTTTTTTATCTGTCGGTACACTCTGTATTCGTTTCCCTTCCATTTGATGTGCTGCACGTTGAGATTCAACTATCATTAACGAAGATTTGGCTTAGTGTCTTTCTGACATGTTGCACCATCTTTGTTTTTTTTTCTGTCGATGCATTCTGCATTTCTTATCCTTTCATTTGACGTGCTGTACGCGTCGATCCGATCATTATTAGCGAATATACAACTTAGTGCCCTTCTGACAGTTGCGCTATTATTTTTTGTTATAACTCATTCATTTCCACAATTCCTCACACACGCCACCACCTCCCACGCTGACTACGTCACTTTCAAGGTTTTAATGTTTTATCACTATTATTATCATTTTTTGACCCTCATTCTCCAGTTCAATTTCATCTAGCACAATCAATCGAGTGATATTTGATATCTCCATTCTGATTGGCTGACCGACACTCTGTAACAGAAGTTAGGTTGGGTGTTTCACAAGGTTCCGTTCAAGAGTCTGAAAATTCGCAAAATGAATCTTCATATGACAAAGCATGGACTTTAGTCATTTCCTAATGATGCTCACTTGGTTAGTTGAACGCGTTTAGTGTTAAATGACTGTCGTATTGAAACACGAAAAACCGTTACGACAATAACGATGAAACGATAACGAATAAACGCACGGGAAACGGTCGAAAACGCACGAAAAACGGTCGCACGCAAAATGGTGGCACGCAAAACAGTCGAAACGTGTATAAAACGGTCACTTTCCCCATTTTCGACTGTTAACTCCACAATACATAACTCCTCAACAACTTTGGTGCCATCTACTCCTTCTCCTGATGATGCTAACTAGGTTAACAAAGATACGAGACTCACTTCTGTTGAACCGACATGTTTTTTTCTTAAATGATGTATTTTGAAACGCCCTGTATACACATTAATATATTTCAAACCGACATGTTTTTTCCTTAAATGGTATATTTTGACGCACCCTGTACACTTGGACGCCATATTGGTTTTCAATTATGTATTTTGAGATACCTTGTACACATTGAGGCATCGCACGTTGAAAACTTACAGCCTCGTGGAACTGTTATGTTTTTTTTTAAATGATGTATTTTGACGCACCCTGTACACTTAGACGCCTTGTTTTCAATTTTATATTTTGAGATACCTTGTAACATTGAGGGATCGCACTTTGAAACGATACAGCCTCATTAATCTATAATGTTTTTTCTTGTCGAATACTTTGCTCCCCTATTGCCCTCATGTTGAGTCCACAACGCTTAACCCTTTTGGCATGTTGGAATGCTAGACTTCTGTTTTTTTTAAATGGTATAATTTGACGCACTCTGTACACTTCGACGCCATGTTTTTTTCTTTAAATGATGTATTTTCAGACACCCCGTACACAGTCGTATTCCTAACCCTTCATATTCAAACCGGCAACGCTACATTTCTCCATAAACAGTGATTTATTGTACAACTGGCAACGCCGAACCTGCCATGCTGGCATTGGCAGTGTAAAACCTAAGTTTCAACTTTCTTTACCTCGATTACGTCACACGCGTCTACAGTGTCCTTCTTCAACCAATAGATAGTTCAGCTAGAGAGTCATAGATGACTCTGTGTGTTCTGACACCGATCCGTATTGACAGACATCATAAAACAGACAACTGCGCACACTGCGTCACATGAGAACACCCATATGTCTAGTGTTTACAGTGTCATTCTTCAACCCATAGATAATTCAGCTAGTGACTTATAGATGACTCTGTATGTTCTATTACTTTTGTATCGATGAATCGAGCGCTGTGGTTACTGATTACAGGACATGAAAACAATTCTGTACGATAAATTATTCAAATGAATATCTCAAAATCCTATAAGCAAAGCCGCGTAAATTCATATGGAACACAACGCGTCTCTTGCTCTTATACACACATACACATATTCAAATGAAATATTAATTATTTCCCAAATCTGAATATATTTTCCTATCTTCAACATGATAATGATGATTGCAGTCTACGGAAATCAAAAAAAAAATGATGTCAAGTCAATGAGTCAATTTCGTTCCCGACAAAACTAACGCCATAAATACCCAACATTCGCAGTTACCTTTAATATCTTCCATTGGTGTAGAGGCTAAGGTTTGAATCTAATTGGTCAGTGTAAGGAGGCTTGTTTTTTTAATTTTACCCAATTTATTCAAATGTGTGTGGTGGTCACGCATTTATCATTGTTTAAGTTACTCTGTTTCATGGACAAAGTTAAGTATCTAAAAGTCTAAAAATGATGTATTATATTGTATGGCGGCAACACTGTACACTGAACGCCACGCCGATATATCAGAGTAAAATTGGAGAGGCTGGTTTTCCGCGTCGCGATACGCGCCATTCAAGCATAAAAAAATAGGCTTTCAATACAATAACAGAAACATTAACCTGAGAAAGCTATCGAATAGTGAAACACGTGTTGCAATTTTGTGTACTGCTCAGTGAAAATATCACAATTTTATTTTATACTGATTTTGACAGTTTTATTACTGCTATTATTATATCAAGCAAGAATTCAATAGTTACGTTTTTCGACCGTCTTCATTAAAATTTGCTGAACTAAACTTCAAGTCACTACAAGTAGCTGAACAACAACTTGAATGGTTCAGTTTATTCTTAGGGAATAGTTTTTTTTTATTGATTAGAACTGTGGAAGAAGGACTAGAGCAACATTTGTCATAAATGGATATTTCACCTTTTCAAAATCTGAAAAACCACTTGAGCAATCTTGTTTTCCAAATATACCGTAGTCACTTTGATAATTCAGAAATTTCCCCGCTAGTTTTTCTGGACGAGAAGAAAAATTTTTCATAGATCCAAATATTTCTGATTCTATCTTGCAGTAGAATCCTGTACAATAATTACTTCACCCACCATATCATTTCGGTTTAGTTTAGATACACCCTCGTAGAATAATTTCATTACATTCCATATTTTTTGAGCCCCCTCTCTATTGGCTACTTTAGTGGTCTCAAAGTTAATATCGCAGGTAGTTAAAATAAATGATACCGGAAATGACATTAAAACACATGAGGAATGATACTATGAAGGAATTCGATTTTCAATTATCGGAAATCATCGACTTTATGTTGATGATATACACTACCTTGCACTGACGAGTGGCCAAACAGCCTGAAACCGGTCTGCAAGTGTGTTCCATTAATTGAAAATCGATTGCGGGAGTTGTATCGCCAGAAAAATATGCAGGAATAACTTCAGTAAAGAATCCTGCACTGACACCTGTCGGAAATAATTCAACGCCCTTCGTGGTATTAGCCAGGGGAGTAGTTGTTTTCTGATTGGTGGCAGTTCATTAACCTACAGTGTAGGTATTTTGAGACTAGCCTGAACGAATTGTTCTTTTAGATAATTCAATCACTATGAGAAAAACATATTTCAACATACATTTTTATCAATAGAAATTGAGAAGATTTCAAATATGTAACAGAAAAGCGTAATTTACAACTAACCTTACTGCCAGGTCCAATAATATGCCTTCCGGGCTTCAAACTGTTACTGTTGCTACTACTGGTGCTCCTTGATCTTGTCTTCCTCATCTCTACCACAGGTTCCACCTCACTTTCCACAGTCTGTTCGGCAGCTACTTCTGGGGGCTGCTCAAACTGGTCCGCAAAGACCACTCCATTGATATGTTGTTGGTTCTCCTGCAGTTCCTGATCATCAGTACCACTTTCTTGTTTGAGGAGATTGTTGACAGCCTCCTGAGCATCATTTACTGGCTCTGGAAAGGTGGCCAACGGGAGTTTTTCTGGTTGGAGAACGTGATAGCTGACGTTTTTTGTTCTTGGTCGTATTCTTTCACCTATATTATTATAACAGAAATAATATTTGTTCTAACAACTGATAGTGACATCATCAAATATAGTATGAATATATAATTTCTTCTTCGAAAAATTTAAACATATAAAACAGGAAAGCAATGTGGTGAAATAAATGTACATTTTAATTGTTAAGTCAATTCCATAACACCGACAATTGACACATTACATTCGTTGTTTATGTGCGAAATGGTTTTTGAACATTTACTCTGAGTATTAAATGGAAATATTTTTTAATAATATGACCATTCTCTACTCAATCAGCAGGAGTAGGTTCATAAAGGCGACTTAGACTAATATGATGGCTAATGTTGAATGTATTTGTTGACATAATGTGCATACTTATAAATCTATTATATATTCATCATGCCAATTTTCGCGTTAAAACTTTCAAACCAGATGTACCAGTTAGTTATATGTTATTCTATTTACAACTGGTTCACAAGCCATTTTTTAAATATTCAATGAAGTTGTCTTGCCAAGTCCATTTTTGCATGATATAAACCATAAATACTTTTTATTAACGATCAAATTTTGAAACTTGTCTACTTTTGCGAACATTATTTGCTTCTCGTTTTTTGTCACAGCTCATTCTTATTTTTTTATGGAAACAGATTTTCAAATACAATGTCGTTACTCCTCTTATAGATTGAATGACCACTGTCTATTTCTCCTTCAAGAATATATGTCTACTTGCTTCCACATGATTTGCTCAGTACTTATCTGTTACTGATTACTCATAACAATACGCTACTGTGTACGGCACAGAGAAAGATTGAATATTTTCAAGGACATTTTAGGGACATCTTTCTATCGTAACCTCAACTGCCTTATTTCCTCCTCGCCCTATGGTGACCATCTTTCTTAGAAAATGAATAGGGAAATACTAAGAGTGACACATCATTTTAAAAAAGTTATTTTATAACTAATTTCAGGCATTTTATTACACATACGTTTTCATTTTGTCACCCTCATACGGGAAATACAACTGTTTCAAATTTCACATTATGATACTACGAACCAGAAAAATTAAAACTGTCCTTAACTGATATAATTTCAAACTACATCAACCGTCATACATGAGAATTATGAGAATATGTGTCTGACCTTGAATTGATATTGAGACTGAAAAATAGTAAAATATGTCTACTTAAGTTTTCAGGGTTACAGATTTTTATGTAAAAATGGGAATAATAGTTGACTGACACCTTATTCGATAGGTTTTCCAGTTCAGTTCAGTAGTTTTCCATGGTTACTGTATGATGGCCAGCCGCTGGTGTGATTCACTATAACTCCCTGTAACTGTGCCAATGTACGGAAAATTGGTCAACAGAAGAGATTTGATCTTACTCAACGACAACGCTCCTCCACAAGTTTCACAAATCACCATCCGAAAATGAAACGAATTGAAAGTCGATGTTCTGCCTCGCCCACCATACTTCCCAGACCACTAGTCAACCAACTACCATCTATTCAAGAACTTTGATAACTTTGTCACCGGTTAATTTACATCAGAGTATTTGTAGTCCTTCATGAATAGAGTGACAGAATACGATGTCTTCAAAGTAAGTCACAAAATATAAAATCTTAAATAATAATAATTGTAATTTATTGAACAAAATTACAATTATGCTCAAGTGGCTATCGACCAAAGTCCTTCCACCCGTGTAACAAAATTGCTTTGAAATTGCATAGCTTATTTAACAATATTACAGAAAAAAAATTTATATCAATATAAAAATGAACGAACAAACCAATTTCATTGATAAAGTTGTGTTAATTTTTCTAACAATGTTTCTGTTGGGTGTCGATGTCGTACTCTTGCAAGGCGGTTTCTTGTCACAGCATACTTTCTAATTATTTCTACATTGTCGTCTTTTTTAGCAAAGTTCTGAGTGATGGAAGTCTTTCCTCAATAGGGATAATACCAGTGGGTTGGAACAGCAGAGGGTTTGGAGGGTTGTGTTTGGGTTTATTGGGATGCCTTAATCTTGTTATTTTCCTGATAACCGATGTTTCAGATACTTCAACTGTTTTCAAGACCCTTTGTTTGATATTAAGAAACAGTGGGTGCGAGTATTCAATAAGTGGACAACAGATTAGTTTATATATTCGGCTTGCTGTTATTATGTTTCCACCTGCTCCCGGGTTTGTCAAACTTGTGAAATGTGCGACTCTTGTAATCACTTTCTTTTTTTTGTTATTGACGTGGCTGTTGAAATTTAGTCTGTAATCAAGCGTAACACCTAGGTAATTAACTGACATTTTGCATGTAAGATATGTTGGTAAACATTGATTGTTAGAGAAGTCCCGGAATCCGATTAATAAATATGATGAACTGAGACTTAGATGGGTTTGGCTGGAGCTTCCATTTATTGAACCAGTTATTTGTTATTGTTGTAAGATGTTCCAAATTGTTAATAACTTTGTCTAGCGTTTGATTGTGCGCAATTAGGACAGTGTCAACTGCATACTGGAGAATATATGCTTCATGCCTGAATTGGGTGATATTCCCTCGTTGGTGATAATGAATATCAGAGCATAAGTTATACAACAATGGTGACAGCGGTGAACCCTGCGGAACTCCCTGCTCTGGGATAAATTCGTCCGAAAAACTACTCAGTATTTTAACTCTCAGTTTCCTGTCAATTGACAGATTCTTAATTGTATGTACTAGATAGTAAGGACAACCCAGTTGATGCAGTTTAAATAAAAGACCCTTGTGTCAGACGCTATCGAATGCTTTGTTCATATCTAGAAAGATTGCTGCCGTTTTGTTGTTGTTCAGCTTGGTTGTTTCAATGTTGTTCGTGAGAGGATGTATAGTGGATCTTTTGCCTAAATCCAAACTGGTTGCTTGGAATTTCATTATTAAGCAGAGTAAAAGGTTTCGTAAGTTTTTCAAAGTTTTTACCAATTACAGTCAGGAGAGTAATCGGACGATAACTGTCTGTAAGAGAGTTATCCTTGTTTGGTTTGGGAATTGTAATGATTGTGTCCATTAAAATTTTAAATTTACATACATTTCAAGAATTAGGAATTCCGTTGTCTGTAAAAGTACGTCACAAAATACAAAATCTTAAACCTACATATATTTCAGGAATATGGACTATCTAAGTTGAAAATCAACATAAGGAACTTTAAAAAATTAATAATACATCACATACTGATTAAAATAAAATAAAAACAAGCAAAAACAGCCTACATCGACTTTTGCTAGGTTGGCAAAAGTGCATTGATTTAAATGACACTTATTTCTATTAAATTGAATAAGTATTCACTGAAATATTACAGTTCAAATTAGACTCACAACTACTACTACTACTACTACTACATAGTAGTGTAACTACTAGTTACACATACATAATAGTAACTACTAATTAAGTAACTACTATTATGTATGTTTATTGGCTATGTTTACATACAGATTACAATTGGCAGGTCAAAAAAAGTTGCTGACAGTCATGAGAATATAAAAATTTCACGTTACATAGATAAAAATTAAAAAATTTGATATAGGTTAAAAAAAGAAAACTATATTGTAAGTATTTACACATTAAAAAACTTACTCGGTGAACATTCAGTGTTTGGATTGCAACGTTAGAAATTCCTCTATTGAATAGAAGCTATTTTCCAAAAGGTATTTTTTGTTGCATTTTTTAAGCTATTATAGCTATTGATATCCTTTATATATTTTGCCAAGTTGTTATAAAGGAATATGCAATAATTATAAAATGTAGACTTTTTAAATGTTGCAGTTTTATGTTTTGGTATTTCCAATATAGAACTTCTTGATGGGTAGGTTGATTTGAAAACAATTACCAGCATCATGCTTGAGGAAAACTTAACAAACACTAAGACAACATGTTTTTGATTTATTTCTGATTGAAAAGCACTTGTTAGTTATTATCGCCCGCCTTTTGAAAACTGACTATGGGATATGTCCAAATTAGTCACTTAGGGACATATCCTCAATGAATATAGTGTCTCTATAGGAAGAATAATAACTACGTAAATCGATCTCATTCAAAACCAGAAAGAGTATTTTCAGTGAATTAAGCCGGAATTATATTATTGTGTCGAGGTGTGTTGTGATGCTCTCTGACGTGACGGCGAGTGTGCAGACTATTCTGTCGGGGCGCATTGTGACGTTATTTTGCGTCAATACAGTGGTGGCCTTTGGAATAAACGCATGCGAGCACCTAAAATACTTTCCTCCGATTCGGACAGCGATATTTAAGAAAACCTTGCGTGTCTGCTAATGTAAAGTTTACTTAAAAAGAGAAAATATTGGGTTCATCCAGTAAATGATCTGAGAGGTAGTCGAAGCAAATATCACTTACTAGTGATGAAGAAAGATTTCATGAATATTTCAGGATGTCAAAAAATCAATCGGAGATATTACATTCTATGGTAGAAAATTATATTGAAAAAATGCAAACCCGTATTTTCTAACAAGTTCAATAAGAAGAACTTTATTTTCAGATAGACAAGCCTAATATAAACATAATTAATGTACTTTATCTAAATATAATACATGAAAATCAAAATAAATTAGTCTATTATAACCAAATAACAGAAAATCACAAAAAAGAAAAAAAACTATATCGCAAATATTCTATGTAGGATACACATTCATTCAAAACAAAGTCTTAGTTATTATTATATTTTAAATATAAATTAGCTTTAATTCAGTTTTTCGTTATGAATGTTACCAAGTCCCTCTTGAA
>WOGN01010460.1:0-10793 GCA_015342105.1 Leptinotarsa texana | reverse complement strand
AGAAACATTTTCTACTTGGTGACCAAGAAGCATTCTCGAGACAAACCGTCGTATGAAGATGTCTGGAGGAGTCTTACCAGGCTGAAGGAGACGATGCTCGACCAGAATCTCGTGGACTTGGCAATCCCGAAATTAGGCTCTGGGCTCGACAAGCTGGACTGGAGAATTGTGAGAAGCATGTTGGAAACGATCTTCAGATCCAGCGGTATCCAGATTTTGGTGTGCGGTAACCATCTTCTACGACCGAGCATGAAGACTGTGGAATGCTACTTCCATCGAACTTCACAGTGCAGATATGGGGAGTCCTGCAGGTATCGACACACGCCAAGGATGACATTTCGGGACGAAACGTCTCTAGGAAGGGGGCAATGTAATAAATCAGAAGCCGGCCCTGACAGTGCTGCACGTGCCGAGCTCATGGCAACGGCAGATCAAGCGGTTAGATCAGACGCGAACATTCCTTTATACGCCGAAGAAGCGAAAAGAGAGTTCGAGAAGGGTTCGACAATGTTCGTTACCGCAACATAAACCGGGCCGCCAGCTTCTGTAAAAATCAGTCTCTTTGAAGAAAGCGAGCTGTTAACATGTTGTGCAGATAAACGTGTGTAAATAAATTAGTTACATAAATATTGTAGAAAATAAATTAGTTTAAGACAGTCAGTGCTTTAATTCGTTACAGTATTTTAAACAAACAACGGAGAAGTGGGTTCATTTTTGAGGAAACGAGATATTAAAATTGCATCCAGAATAAGTAATACGCTGGGAACGTCATTTAAAAATAATAAAGTTAAAACATCGGAATCCGAGAAATCAGGAGTGTATAAATTGAAGTGTAAAAAGTGCCGTGAGGTATATATTGGACAATCTAGCAGAACATCATTCAGGAATCGAATCAAGGAACATCATATGAGCGCTGTTCAACATATTCAAATCATCTTTTAGAAGAAAATCATATGTTTGGCGAATAGTTCAAAATTTTACACAAAGAAAATAAAAGAAACTGAATCATTTGAAAGCAATTAAAATTAATAAACTTAAAAATTAAAACATTCTAATGAATTACCAACTTGATTTGAATAGGTCACCATTATTGAACTTGTTTTTTTGAAAAACCAAGAAAGAATTATTATCGATGTAAAAGTGGGGTGATATGCTTCAGGTGATCGTAATTGAAGAGGTACCACAGGTAGAGGTTTAGGTAATTTGTTGAAGGTAGCCTCAATAATGGATACCTGTTGTATATCAATATTTGTATAAGAAGCAACTTGTAGTATGCAAATCACTGTTGATGAAGCAACATATCTTGTTATATTCTTCAAATAAAGTTTGAGGAGATCAACTCGTGAGTTGTAGTTTACGAAATTACTATAGATCTTCATCTATCTATCAGAAAAAAAACATTATTCATCTACACATGAAACAAACTAGCTCTGTCAAATGATTTCGTTGAAGGTATTTATTTTATTTTATAATTAGTATTTATTTCATTATTATATTAATAATTATTGAATTGGTCCACCCTCATGGCAATCAGGGTGGATGGAGGTTCTTGGACCTGTCAAGGAATACAAGTTCCTCAACTGTTTTCTTCAAGAGATTGCCAATGATGTAAGGATCAGCTGGTAATTTCCGATCAATCAAACATTTTAATGGTCACTCGTCATATTGAAATAATCAAATTACTTGAGTTTTTGGATTCTTTGAAGATTTTTACCCTCTTTGGGTTTCAGACAAATTATCGATTGATCTTTCAACAAAATTCAATCCTCTTTCTGTAAGACAGGTTACAGAACCTATGAAAAACATGACGAGATCAAGATCAATTTCAGCACGTAATGACTGGTTGAACATTCAGGAAAAGAGGTCTATAGAAAACTAATAAAGGAACGGCGAAATACCTATTGCAAAAGGGTCAGGAATTTAATGGGAAGCCGGATATTGACGAGAGAGGACGTGAAGAGAAGTATAAAAAGTGGAAATTTGAACCACGTTGCTGATGGGAATCGTACGAAAACTTTTCCAATTATCGAAATGTTTGCTAGGACGCTTTTCTGTCAGGAGAATTATTCGATTTTTCCCACCAAGTGTGAACTCAAATACATTTCAATTTTTGATGTATTTACTACTGGGTTTGGAGTTCGTTTATGAACAGTGAAAAATGATATTTTGTTATTACATATAGTTCCAATATAACATTCGTCCATGTCAAATAATTTATTTCGAGTATTGATCGGACATAGTGAATGTTTCAATTGAATATTCATCATTGTATTTCCAACTCAACAGATATTTACTATGAAAAGTGATTCTGATAATTCGAAAACTACTCAGCATTAGTTATGAACCCAAAAAAAACCTAAACTTTATTCGTTGATTGAATTACACAGAGATAACTACTCTATCAGACCAGTAGTTTCTTTTGACACAGCTCCTTCAGTTGAAATATCTGAAGAACTTATTGCAATTATTCAAAACCACACCAATTTCACACCACACCACGGTTTGAAGAGTTCATACCATTTGATCAATGAAATTCAAGATATTACAGTCCCTGA
The DNA here is from genome assembly GCA_015342105.1 of Leptinotarsa texana. Classification (NCBI taxonomy): domain Eukaryota; kingdom Metazoa; phylum Arthropoda; class Insecta; order Coleoptera; family Chrysomelidae; genus Leptinotarsa; species Leptinotarsa texana. The sequence goes on along the minus strand of WOGN01010460.1, from coordinate 8,238 downwards.
TAATGCCAAATTGATTTTATTCGATGAACAGTAGTCCTCCAAAAGAAACGATTACTCTTTTAGAGAATCAGTCCGGTAGTAAAAAAGGAAATGTTAGACTTGCTTACCTACGATTTGTCTGTCACAGAATTTTTTCCAATTCAATGAAATTTTTACTGCAAAGGTATCATAATGGGAGACTCACTTAGTCCTTTTCTGACAGAGATTTCCATGGACGATATGGAGAGAAAAATACACACTCACTGGTAAGAAATTTCGTAAATTGGTATAAACATGTAGATGATATCCTGGTATGTTTCACAGGAACGAACAGACAGTTGACCAAGTTTTTGAATTCAATCAATTCTCTCCACCTTTCTATCACATTCACAATGGAGATGGAAAAGGGCAACTCTATGATTTTTTTTGGGTTGACAATAACAAAAGTTAACATCAAACATGATTTTTCAATTTATCGCAAACTGGCACATACATATATTATCATTCATAATTAGTCCGCCCACCTGTATCAGCACAAAGTAGCAGGTTTCAACAATATGATCCACAGACTCATAAATGTGCTCTTGCTAGAGACAAACTCCAATGAAGAACTGAACATAATAGAACAAAAAGCCAAAGAAAGCAACATAGTGGTCTCAAGCAAATAGCAATGCAATTCACCCAGAAGATCACTGAGATAAGTCTAACCTCTATATCCCTTGAGAACGCCGCTAACGAGCCATTAAAATAGGGAAATGCGACAAAGAACACAAAAATACCGACAAAAGAACCACTCGATGTTTCTTTGATATTACGTTTAAAATAATATTAATAGGCGTCGGACTGTGGATATTAATATAAATTTTCCGTTGATATATTCTGTATGATGAGGAGATAATTAAAATGCGGTGAAATATTTTATTTTGGGAAGAACAATTTATATTTGAAATAGTTTTTTATTATTAAGAATTGTTCTACAGAATATTAAATCTAATCAGAATATTAAATTTACAAATAAATACAAATTTAGAAAGGGCAAAAAGTTACCGCATTTGATAAATTAGCTTTTTGGAAAAAAATCAAATTCGTCATTAACTTGAATTTAAAAAATTTTGCCTATTGAAAGAAATATGTATCATCTGGTGACGTTTTAAAGACTCTATCAATTTTTTTATCCAACCTTTTTAAATCAAAACATTATAATTTGTCTTTCGATGCAAATAAATTTGATATTATTATTATCATTGACACAGATAATATCAAATTGATCGACGGTATGATAATGAAGATAGATAAAGTATTCCAAACATCATCAGATAAGTATACAAATAGAATACATTTCCGCGGTTAGAAATTTGAACATCTGATTTCGTGTTGAACCGCGTTCAAAATTTTGCACGGTTCAACGTTTCGGCTTCGACTTTGACATTTTCAGGGAGTAGAAAAGTGTGGCTGCACTGAGAGATATACTTTGTATATTCTTGTTGGTTTGGAAATGAAGATTCATATTCCTCATTGGATTTTATGGTTGATTCGGAAACAATTTTATAGATTTAATGGGAATACTTACTTCTAATAAGACATTTCGATAATTTCGTTCTGAAAAAAGTATACAGGGATTCGTTGAGTGATTTTTCACTGGATGAATCAGTTTCATTAGGATTGATGACAACTGGAATAATTTTTTCTTATAACGAGTCTATGCGATCATCCAGATCCCACATCTCTGCTTCGATTCTGATTGTTTTGTGGATACATTTTTCCCAAGATTATTGGTCGACTGTTTACAGAGCACTATATAGGTATTTCTCTACTTCACACAGGTTGAAGATCTTATTATTCCTTGCGTTGAATCCTTTAACTTGAGCCCAAACCAACTTTATTGGATTCAATTCACAGTGATAAGGCGGTAACCGAAGAACCGATATTCCTCCACTTTCTTTCTCCACTGTCTTCCACTTTTGATGTTCTGATCTTGCCAAATCTTCGAGACGGTATGATTCTCATTGACCCATGTTTCATCCAAATGAAAAATTGATTCACTTAGTGGTCTGGCTTTCTTTATTTCTCTTGAACAGTTTCTTCTCCATTCTACAATCTCTGATTTTTCTAATAACATGCTCTTTCTATCTTGCTTTCCAAAAGTGAAATTCAGCTCATGTAATATCTTCCATAATCGAGTTCTACTTATATCAGGAAAAACACTTTCTTCACGAATAACTGACAAACTTTGTTTAATGTAGGTATTTCGTTTTTTATGTAAAAAGAGTGTACTGTTCTCCTAATAGAATTCTTCACTTCCTCACGGCTCGAAAAAGTTGTTGTTTTCCTTGATTTCCTTGAGAATTCTGAAAATTGTCGATATATTGACACCGGTCATACTCGCGCATTTTTGCAATACTTCCTCCTTACTTTTTATTTCGGGCGAACAACTAGCTTCCGTATTGTATATTCGTTTATTCAACGCGCTCTCGAAGTAAACTAAAGAATATCACGAATAACACCGCTAAAAAGCCAAGTCTTATTGATGAGTACAATGTGTGTGTTGACACTTTGGAATCTCTATTTATACCGCATTCAAAAAAACAATATTCTGTCATTCCCCTTTAAATAAATACCTATTTGTTGGAGAATGTCCTGTTACTACTGGACATATTTCAACATTTGTCATAGTAGATTTGTTATTTTGTTTGTTATGAATGATATTTTTCAAGAATAAATATTGTATTTCCACATAGACAATCACAAAGGGACATGAGTTCAACCATGAATTCAAGCCCCTCCATTTCCAGAAAAAACGTTTGAAACTTAACCTTTTGAAGACTATGGAAATAAAGAAATTCAAAAACTTTCAATATCTTATGAAACATCAAACATAATTAAATAATTCACCATTATTGAATCTGTTCATTTCCAGGTGAAAATAGTTAAGTATATTTATGATACTTTCGAAAAATGTATTCATATATCTAATGAATTCATACCTGACTATTTTAGGTAGATACGTTGATTAGAAAGTAAGTATACAATTAGATAATATGTTGTAGTATAAAATAGTTGTTACTTAAAAGTAACTTTTAGTTTACGCTTGAGGAAGCCATTGTATAGCTAAACACGTGTAGCGGTTTTTGTAAAACCATGTTATACAATAAACTGTAATAATTAGTTTTAATATTTGAAGATATAAGTCAACAGTTATCTGAAATGAGTTTATTTTGAGACCACACTAAAAACACCAATTCAAAAATGCAGAAACTAGTTATTTTGACTTTTCATAACATGGAGTATATATTATGTGCATTTGTTTAGGATATTATTTCTATTACAGCTTTTGGGTGATAGATTCCTCTGTAATCCTGGTGAGTATGTCCATAGTCAAGTAGGCACTAGGTATGTCGTAAACCACACCGCTTTGTATTTAATCATGAGTGTTCAAATATCATGCGTATTCCCAAACACATCGAAATCTACCCTTGCCTTTTCAGGAAACCTGAACAAATTACAAAAATAGATATTTCCATTCAGATGGCACTATCCATATTATTTGTATTTCTATAATATATGTTAATGCCGTCTTTCTCAAAGTGTGTGACGCGGCGCCGTGGGCCACGGATGAGTCTCAAGGTACAACGTTTTACAACATAGATAACTGAGAGTAAAGGTAATCCGTCGGTACTTATTAATAAAAATCCTCTGATAATATGATGATAATGGTAATTGAAAAATGTAATCCGTTCAGACAGCCACCTACTTACTTTTATTAATTAAATATCTAGTGTAGTCTTTTCGTTCAGGGTGCCACGATAACCTTCAAAAGCCATAAGGGAGCCGTGAATTCGAAAAGTTTGAGAAACAATGAATTAATGTGACATCAAAGCAATTCGAAAACGAAAAACAATTTTCATTCTTTGAAGTTCCCTCTTTCCATCGTTTCTAATTCATCCAGAGATGCATTCATTCATTCTAACATTTAATAAATGTCATTATAAAAAACCTTTGTGCTGAAAAAATATAGTCACATACCTGCTGGAGTAGCATTAAAAGAATCCTCCAACAAAGTATTTTTTCATTATAATCGTACTTCAAAAAGCAGCAATGAATTTTGTAGAGAAAATCTTTCGCAGATTTTCGTGAAGTTTCAGGGACTTGAACAAGCACAATGTTAATATCGCTTGTAATTAATTCTCCTTTGTTGAAAATACATTTTGGTCGTGTTGAGAAAAAACGTAATCTGTCAGTGTAATCGTTACCAAGATCACAAAGAAAAATGATTTCTCTAAAAGTATTTCATTTTAGGAGAAGATATGTGTAGATTCGAATTATTAAGAAATTATGTTCACTTTTTGTGAGTATTTTGGTGACAATGAAAGAATTAGAGTTTATTCTGTCACAAATATCTTCTCGATCCACGAAACAATTTAAGTAATATGAATTACCTTTAAGATCAATAGGTCTTTGATTCCAAAACAAATATAATCATTTTGTATTTATTATTTATTGCACAACATGTTTGCCTCAAAAAAGGGTCTTTAATAAAATAATTTCGTACATTCATACGTTGCAGTTGAATTCAAATGGTCATCTAACTGTAGTTTCAAATGATTTTACAATCTTTCATTTGTTGAAAACATCAATTTCTCCGGTCAACAACGATAAAATGTGACCCAAAGAATATCGGGTACATTCCTGACAAAAATTTCATTTGATAGACTCTGAAATTTATTTCTTTGCATGATCTACACATCCATGTATAGAGTTACTTATTTTAAAGTTGATTGCCTCCTTTCTTTCTTTGGAAGTTTCCCACATCTTTTTTTGTATCAAGATGGAGTAGTAGAAAGCCAAAAACTTTCTTTCCCTAGAAAAAGATCAGTAACAGTTTCGATTTTTGAGATTCATTATACCAGTCGATAAAGAAAGGTTTTGCTATCACCTTACATTATTTCGTATTCATTTTGTAGTTTCGTATACGTTTTTCTCAAATGAAATCTTACAAGCGAGTAAGAGATTTCAATACGATTTGTGAAGAATATAAAAATGTATTTCATTAGTTCGGTCTGCCACTGTCTTATATGATATAAAATGATTAGAAATCCCCGAAAGAATCAATAAAATGAAAAAGAATAGCTGAAACTAACAATTATATTGATCAAAAAACACTGAACTGAAATAAAAAATGTTTGCTCAATATAATTGTTATTTTCAGCCTGTTTTCAAAAATTTTATTAATTCTTTTTAGATTAGATTAGATTAATATGGGGCTTCTGTGCTGAACAGCCACTACACTGCGACCTTTGCAGATCTATTATGTGTGCCCTCATGTATGCTAGAGTTCCTTGTCTAGGCCCGTCCTTGTAACTAGACTCCATAGGCTAGACCTCAAGTTCCCCATATATTGAGAGCGTTGTTGTTTTTTCTTTCCTAATATTGCAAACCTTATCCTTGACAGACCTTCGCAATAGCATAGTATGTGTACGGAGGTTTCCTCATCCTCTTGGCAAAACCTACATAGGGCTGTGTCTGCCAGTCCGATGTTGTTCTTATGTTTCTTGAGTCTACAGTGTTCCTTCAATAGCCCGACCAGAACTCTAGTTTATCGCCTATTCAGACATAGTAGGTACTCCGTGAATTTTGGCGATGGCTCTCTAATGAACTCTTTGGCCTATCTCATACCCGGCGCCTTATTCCACCATTTTTGAGATTGTTTTCCCTTTCAGTTGCTGTTGCAAGTTTTTCGCAGCGCTCTTGCTGTAACACAAAAGGGTTCTGAGCCAATGAGGGGGGCGTCGTGCTTCTTCTCGTGCTGATGAATCAGCCTCTTCGTTGCCCTTGTATTCTGTGTGGCCTTGTATCCAGGCTAATAATAGTCTGTTTCGACTACCTAGTTCTTGTAGCTTTTCTAGGTAGTTCCAGACCAGTTTGGAATCAACCTGCATGGAGCTAATTGCTTTTATAGCTATTTGGCAGAGTATATTGCAATAGTCTTTTCCTTAAACTCTTGCCTTAGTAACTTCTGCGCAGTGACGTATTGCTGATGTTTCTGCCTGGAATATCGTCACTTTTTTACCTAGGCTTAGTGAGACTTTTGTCTTTGGTTTAGTTATATAAATTCCTGCTCCTTCATTACAATTTGGAAGAATTAGCTGAAACTAACAATTATATTAATCAAAAAACACTGAACTGAAATTACAATTTTTTTATAATTGTTATTATCAGCTATTTTGTTAAAATTGTTTTAATTCTTTTAGGGATTTCAAAATATTTCAATTCTATTACACAATGGAAGTCCGAACTAATGAAATGCACCATGGAACATTGTCAACCACCGTCAAACAAACAGGAAAATTCATATAAACTTGAATGAAATGGAATAGAAAAATTATATTTCAGCTCATAACAAAGGACAATTTATGGTAAAAAATATTGTTTCTTCTGAAAAATTTTCTATATTCAAAAGAAAAGAAATAGGACTACATCATTCTTGAAGTGTCCATAATTGGCGTGGAAAAATATGAAATTTGACTGTTTCATTTAGGGATATAGGCAATGCCTCGACTTATTAACAATATGATTTTTCAAAAAGTCAATAATGTTTTGATTTTTCCAACAGGCAGCCAGTGCATAGATTTAGTTCATTAAAAACTTCTTTGAGGCAAACATCGGCAATACCACTCGATTTTCGTCGAAATCGCTATAAGTTGTTTAAAAAAAAGCGAGAGACCATGTGACCAAAAGGCTAGACTAAATAGATACCTAGAACGATAACTGTCACTCGACACCCGAGTATTGGTCATTTCACTCAAGAACTCCGGTTCAGGAGATGGTGAGCACGTGGGGCCTGGACTCGGTGTCGGCGTGGGATCTTCTGGGGAGGAGTTTGGGGGCGTCGGGGACTTCCGAACCGGCTTCTTCAAACCACGAATAAGGGACCATATCAAAAATAATAATGTCAGCATCATACGGTTATGAAACGTCCATTTCCCGCGTTCTACCGGCAGCACACATTTTCCATGTCAGTGGGCCATTCACACTAACACACCGCGCAACAGTATATCGATCTAGTCGTCTGGGACCCACGGTATCTTCTCCGATTTGGGGCCCTCAGTCACTCCGTCTGGGATTGATTTTACTCTAGAGAGTCAATATCGTGCGTATTTGTCACTTTCACTCTGAATTAATTAACTTCGCGTAACGTATTTGTGATTGTCACGCCTGTCAATCGCCATTTTCCTCACGCTGCGGTACGATCACTCGCGCTGATTTTGTCCAGCAACTGCGAAACACCGAAATATCCTCATTTAATTTTCACACGTGGGAAATTTCGCCACCACAATGGAAAACTGCCAATTGGGAATGAGATATTCTACTTCGGCTGCGGAAAACTGAGTTTCTTCGATACCTAAATTATTATTGTCGTGTTTTTATTGGTTTCTATTCGGTAGCCAAGTCACCGATACTATAAAATACTGGCTCACATTTTCGTTAAATCGAGCGTCACGTGGGCGGATGACTGTCGTTTGTTTACAAATTCTACGCTCGACCTACCTCAATGCTCGGTTTCTTCAGATTAAGCCGCGATCTTTATCTTCACACTCCGTCAGAATAAAGTGAGTGATGTATTTATATACTATAATTATAACATTCAAACGCTAGACCGAATCCTGCACTAGACCCCGCACTGTGCGAATAACCAAGACACGGTTTTTCGATATCGAACGCATGTCGCCTCCTTCCGAAATCTAAGTTTTGGAGGAAATCCGTGCGAGGAATAACAAGAACGAAAGCTGAAATCTAGTGCGTGTCATATCGCATCGGCCATGACTACGTCGTTGTGCGCATGTACCGTGCTCTATTGTTTTCANCATGGAAAGCTTCGAAACGGGAATGTTTACTTTCCACGGGGGTTAAGATGCGGAACGTGCTGAAATATTTCAATATTCGCTTTTACTAAAAGCAGATACTCTGTCTACTGCCTACTAATGACGTTCCGGTGATGAAGCAGGGAGGAGACGGTCGGAATTTATTGGATTTTTACATTTTTCGACACTGAAACAGTAATTGGATTTTTCAACGATAGAACGACTGGAAAACGAATTCATAGTATGGTTGACAATGTACATTTCATCAAAAACCTGACCTACAAGAACAAAAATTAGAAACAAGGTGTCATTCGATACAAAATAGCGAATGAAATTTGAACAAAGTGCTGCGAAAATTACATTATCTAACAAATAAAAGTAATTGGTATTTTCTGGAAAT
>WOGN01010459.1:0-10396 GCA_015342105.1 Leptinotarsa texana | reverse complement strand
ATAAACTGATTTGAAATCAATTTAAAAAAATAAAAAGATTAGCTGGAAAATAACTATTATATTAGGCAAAAAAACTGAAATTACAATGAAATAAAATACAAACAACAATCAAAAAATCGAACTATCAACACTAGTGAAGTAACTTGGCTTGGAATCTTCATTTCTTGTTAATATTTTTTTTTTAATTCTCATCTCGTGTTAACAGTTCAATTTTTTATTTTTTGGTTGTTGCTTGTATTTTATTTCATTGTATTTTCAGTTTTTTTGTTATTTTCAGCTAATCTTTTTAATTTTTTTTAGATTTTTTCAGGGATTTCAAATCAGTTTATATCATATTAGACAATAGAAGTCCAAACTAAATAAACGCAAAAATTAAGTTATTTTATCGAAAAAAATCATTCTTAATAAAAACGTAGTTTATAAAAAAATGGAAAGAATGATGGATTTATGGTGTCTGTATACCAAATACAAACGTGGTGATTGTTGATTGATTAATACACACTGTACCTACGCTGTAGCATTAAAAGTTTTTGAGTTATTTTGAAGAAATTTCATGCAAAATAACAAAAATGTTGTCTTCACTTCAAGCGAAATTATTTTCAATACTAAGCAGTTTGAACCTATCAGACTTTTACAACATATCACAAGTACATAAATGAAGTGAATTGTAAAGTGGTAACGATTACTTTCAATTGAAGTGGTAATTTTAGCATTTGACGAACAAGAACAAACAAATTTCAACAAGCTTTCGCTATGTTTGTATGGGGTATGCGGACCATAAACCCGCCATTTTTTTTTTATTTTACATAAGCCACATTTTCACTGAGAGTGATTTGGATATTCGCGAAAAATCTGAATGAGAATGAATGCATCCGTTATCAGTGTAAAAAAACCCGGTACAGGGTCAACATTGTAGTGCAGGATAAATAAAACCTAATTTTCATGAACATTCGGTGCTTTTTGGCAAAATGGCAAATGGTGACTAGACTAACGCACGTTCAAGGTATGACAAAAACAACAGCAACCAACAGCACGATAAATTTTAGTTTAGAAAATTTTTATTATAAGCGATTTTCGATTTTTCTCTTGTTCTGTTTAGAGTCAAACACTGAATTCGAACGAAATTTCAAGGCGTTATCTCTTTCCGTTCGATCACTATCGTTCTAAATTCAATGTTCAAAACAGAAATGCAGATTACAAAAAATATTAATTTGAACTAGGGGTACAACTCGTCAAAGAATATGAGGTTGTAGTTATACTATTCCTAAAGGTATAAATAATAAAATAAGTGTGACTTGCTATAAAACTCTACATAAAATAAAAGGAAAATGACAAATGTCAGATGTGAAGTGTCCGCAATAAGAAATTTGCAAATATAGAAATAATTAAAAATTTTAGTTCTCAAGGTAAAAATATTCAGATTTAGTAATATTTGATATTGAAAAAAAGTATGATTCGAAGTTTACCTACTAAGTTCAATATGAAATGTGTAGGTACTGTAAGTTTAACTGTATCAACTGTAACCAGGGCCGTACCGAAAAGAAAAACCAGGGGGGAGGGAATCCAAATTTTCCCAAGCCCACTAGCAAAATTTCCCAACTTTCGAGAAAATGAAAGCAGAGGGATTAGTTACTACTATAATATATCAAGTTTCTTACTTAGCTATCCAGATTGCCTGAATGCTGATACCCGTTAGGATATGCACAAACAAAAATAAATTTTGGTAAGTATAAAAGTAAGTATAATGGGAATTATTCTACTTTGGACCAAGGTCTTCCACTATATCCACCATGTATAGGAATATTCAATACAAATGAAAGGAAACAACACTTAATGATATTGTGATTATTGTTTTCTACTATTATTTTTTCTATCTTCATGGCCCGATATTTCCCACCTTTTCCAAATGGAAAAAACAGCGAGAAGTTGGAAATTTTATAAAATTGTCACTTCAAAATTTGTGGACTGTTCAGAACGGTTCTCTTTCTTGGGAGAAATTAAACTTTTTTGAAATTTTCAAACAACTCAGAATTTCAAACTATGGGATCACAAAGTTATGCATGTTGGGAAATCCCAGCCTTCTCCTGGTTCTTTCCCTTTTCTAATTACCTCCCCTTTTCTCTCCTTTCTCATTTGATTTTTTTTTAATTTTATTCATTTTAATACTATTATTTTTTCTATCTTCAGGGCCAAAAGTTTCCCAACTTTTTCCCAAGTCGAAAAAGCAGGGGAGGGCTCCCACCATCCCCCATGGCGACGGTTCTGACTGTAACTGTATCAAATTTATTGATGTAATAAGAAAATTGTTATCGACAAAAAAAATTAATGTTTTGTGTAGGAAAACAGTTTTCCACAATATTAAAAAATAAAAACTCTAAGGGACAAATTTATACATCTGTAGAAAAGGCAAATTTTTTAGTTCTTCCCGATAAGTTATCGCGTAAATACAATGTATTTTTTACTTATCTTTACTATCTTAACGTTTCAGAGGCCAAAATCTGCCTCCGTCCTCAGATCTAAAAAAATCAATTATAATTCGCAGTTTTTCTTTGGTTCAATTCATTTTTCAAAGTTCCTCGATATATGTCAAAGGGAAAATAAGAAAACAATAGTTTTTACATTCAACATGCAATATCTAATGAACAGAAAATATCTTCGATTATACCAACTTTTTACCGACATTCAGATGAGTTTAAGAGTTTTTCGTTAACCAAAAGTATTTGTTCAAAGTATATTTCAGTTTCTGTTCGATACAAAAAATTGTTGTTAATTCGTCTCTTTAAAAAAAACATCAGGCTCGAGTTGAATACGTTGAGGTACCTTACAGTCTGTATGTATAATTTTTTTCATGGATGTCGTTTTAAACTTGTGCTTATTGACATCCTCCGTGTTAGAACATATAAAAACCTAGATAAAATTCGAGGAATTTTCACTAAAACGCAGATTGGGGTTGGGTCTTCTCAACGCGATCGACAAACTAATACACATCACACCTCCACTTCGAAAAAATCCTACACAGCAGCATCAAACACACTTACGAAAACATCGAAACGGCCATCTCGGTACACCAAAGGGCCCCTATCCCGGTATACCACAGGGCCTCTGGTCGGGACTGCTCCGACTCTGATCCTGACGTCGCCGTAATATTCCCGATTGTTGATGACGTAGGAGGCGGGCAGCGTCTGGAAGGTCGGTTGGACGGGATAGGCGCGGTGGCGGGCCGATGCCAGATACGAGGAGGGCAGCGTGTACGCCTGAAGAGGCAGCGGCGACGCAGAAACGGGCGGCGCGGGTATATAGCACAAGGGCCACATTGCGACTGGACTGGGCCACTGCCGACTGAAGACAAGAGTTCGGCCTTGGGCATTGGACCGTCGTCCTTCGCACCCTACCCGGGCCACTATAATTTCCGTATGCATTCCACAGGTCATGCGGGACGACCGACCGACCGACAGCGGCGAGTTCGTAGCCCGGAGGCTCTCGCATTGTTTCAGCCCGCTTCGGATGCTTCTTCTGCTGAAGACCGAGGCGGCGATCGTAAATTGCCCATGGTCCATCTTCTTTCGGATGTCGCCCGTAGATCCTATTCAGTGTTGTTCCTGGCGTTATTTTGGAAACAAAATGTTACTTTTTGACATTTAAAATTACCAAGTTAAGGTTATAACCATTTTGTTGAATTACGAAAACTATCAATTAACGCATCAAGTGACTGTTGACGTATCTCAACTTAGATCTTAAACTAAACTCAACATTTCTATATCGATTGCCAACTTATATTCAAATGTAGAGCAATTTTCAAGTAGCTATTTCTTACTCAGGTTCTACTGCATTGAAATACATTTGATCAACCTAATTTCTTCCACCACTAGACTTCTTCTTAGTAAGTTAAGTTGGCAGTGAGGTCCTATCTTATCACATTTTATAAGAGCAAAGGGTCATCCAGATGTCGAATTTGTCCATCCAGAAATGGGCCTCATCGCTGAAGGGTCATACGCCAACATGCTCCCGAGCCCATACAGTTAACACACGTCATTGTCTATGGTCGTTCATCTTCAGTTCCTGGGTCAGTTGAATTTTGTACGAGTTCAGGCCCGAATCGTGAAGCAAAATTCACCAAGTTGTGATCTGCGAAAGGCAGAGTTCGTGTGAGTGACGCGAATTCGACTGCTTCGGATTCTCCTGCACACTCTCACAGACAGCGGCGGTGTTTTCGGCAGATCTTGCGTTTCGTCGACGTACAGGTGTTGATAAATTTTTTACTCAAATTTAACCACTATATTGAGAAAAGTCCTCTCGGCAGAACGATTTTGACTATCGTAAAATGCCCGAGGCGCGCGGTACGTGGCCCGAACTGAACACCCATTTTGATAAAACAATTGTATTATTTGCTATATTCGTCCATGGTGGATTCAGGTTTGATTGAAGAAGATGTAAACTTGTTATCCAGAAGAGTAGATGAAATTCGACTGAAAACAATATCGGCTCTAGTACCTAACATCTGTCATGAAGTATATCAACATTATCAACTTGAGGCGCAATTTTTTGAAAACGATGAGTTTTATACTAAATCAAGATATCAAAATTATGAGAGTTTAGGAGATTTCCAATTGCTTCATAAAAGTCTACAGATTTTTATAAAATGGTGACTCCTTTTAGTTGAGTAATCACGAAATAGTACCAAGATTTTATAATATACATTTATTAAATAAATGTCTTTTGATTTTGACGAGGAATTTTTGAAAAACCAAGATTTTGAAAAAAGAAATTTATTTTGTAGAGAAAACAGCAAGTTTGACTTGCTGTCGTTATTCGATAATAATTAGATGTTTTTTTGGGTAAAAAAAAATTCCAATTTTTAGACTTTTCTTCGTTTTTCTCCGTTTCTATAGATATTTTCCGCTTTATACATAATGGGGACCTAGAGAGCCAGACGATTTTTCCCAAAAAATTTAAAAAAAATACCCCTTTATAATTATTCAAATAAACACATCCATTCGCTCATCACCTTCTAGGGAAAATATTATATTTCCGAAAAGTATTTATAATTTTTTATGTATGAGCGTTATGTCACATGATCTATTTCTTACTGCTAGCAATACCAATATTGATTAGAGGAGAAAATAAGTACATAAGAGCATTAACTAGAATCTGATGGCGGGAATTTATTAATGAAATGTCGAATTTTGCAACTTAAAATTCAAGAAAAGTTTTACGATGTGAATGCATTTGAAAATATGAAAAGATTTACATCTGGAAAAAAGTTGGATGAAATTCAATCGTTCAAATTATTACCTTAATTGGTAAATAATTCAACTTTTCAATTTCATTGGAAAAAACAACTAGTAAAATACTAATTAGAAAAGAAAACAGATTTATTATCTGTTGAAGTGATGCTGGAGCTTGTTTTTTTTTATTCGAATATCAATAAACTCCTAGGTTGAGTTTAACGATATGCAGGTAAATGATCTTATCTCTTGTTAAACTCGTGCGAAGGCACTGAATTTGTTTTCATTTATAATTACCAACCATGTTATTTTCGAAACATTTGTCACACCTCTGATTACAAAAAAGTACCACTTCCGCTGTTCATGGGCATCAATGATCTTCAAACTTCAGTGTAGTCCAACGACTTATAACCTTTTTTCAATTCAGATACTAAACTCAGAGTGTTACTGGGGTCCCTTTAGCACAAGGCCTTCGAAGGTTTACAAATATTTTCGAGCTATTGAATAGTCTAAAAAAACAAGTAATTATTTTGAAAGTGATGGTGAAGAATAAAAAAAAATAAATATAACAATGAGACTGTTCGCCCTAAATTTGTCATTCATTTCGATTACTGAAAAACAGGGCTCTCAAATATCCCATAGTGCAGTTGAAATAATTAACTTAAAAAGAGACCAAAATGTAAAAGATTCTTCTGGAATATATTCTTTAGGGAACAAATATGAAAATGATTCGCTCTCATGCCACCCTGCCTGTCTAGCACATTGAAATATGAGGTGATACAACCAACTGATTTTCAGCCTTTCCCGTTTCAGTAATTGTTCACATATATTTATTGTATCATTCTGGGAATAAAGACCTATTATTATTAAAAAACACAACAAATAATATTTTTTTTTGAAAGTGGTTGGCAATGTTTCGTGGTGAAATTTACTAGTCCGGACTTCCATTGTCTATTATAATTTGAAGTCCCTGAAATAACAAATGATATTGGAATTTTATTTTATTTTAATCATATGAGACAATGGAACTCCGAACTAGAATAACTTTGTGTCGTTAATTTGACTGATGGACCGAAAAAAATTAAAGAAGATACCACTGGAGACGCGTTAGATATAAATACATGAAATGAGTTCGAAGTCATATATTTTAATCATAAGAACTGTTGTGGGTATTGATATGGAGTTATGTGGTGGAATTTGCAGATATTTGAAGAACATCTTCATTTTCAGTGAAAAACTCACGATAAAATGTTACTCCAAAATGTTCTCTATATCTGGGAAGCGAATATACCTTCTGGTGAACGACATCGAATAATATACTTAGTACTTTTCTTTACAATTTGTATATTATTTATACAATATTATGTTCTGTTGGTATTATTGTAACATCCTTAATTATATGTCAACAAAGTAAGTGGCTTCAAGGCCATACTTCCTTGGAAGGCAATGAGGCTGCTGACTCCCTTTCAAAAGGAGGGGGCTGCAAGCAACTTCATCTGAGCAGAACCTGTTATTGCCATCCCTTTATGCTTTGCCAAACAAAGATTGCACACCAGGATGGCAAGAGGATTTATGGACTTCTGGCATAATCTCCCAGTACTGGTTCACGCCAAGGCGTTTATTCACCCTTAGAAACTTGATACCAAAGCTAGGAACCGAATCAGGTTCTTAGAGCTCGGCAGAGCCGTACTCTTACCATCTGACCTGAAAGACCACTCACCATATAAACTAATCGGCCTCGTTAAGAAGCTGGGTTTATTTGGTCGAGTTTGAATAGGTGTGAGCCACAATAAATCCTTGCGGGTTGCGATGTAGGGTCGAATAGACACCCTCACTTTGGACCTATCCTTACCTTACCTAATTGGCTTGAAGCTCTAGTTACGCGACTTGGGTAAAGAATTGATGAGTATCAGTAGGATATCAGTAGGAATAGGATTCTATAAAATAGAAAGTTTTTCAAAGAATAATCCATCGTGTACATTGTGTAATTCAAAATATACCTTCGCATAGTTTCCTTCCGGAGATAAAGAGTGATTCATAGTCTATACATAGTTTTTGGACTTTTTTCTTGAATTGGTGTTGTTGCATTTTTCCATATATTTCAATTGCAACATTTTAGTTATGAGATGTACAATTGTACACAATTGAACATTTCATAATTAAAGCTATATCAATTTCCAATTCCATTCGCAACAGTATCTGCACTAAATATCTCCTTACCAAATTTGCCACAGGTGTCGAACAATTATTTTGCCCACTAGAATTAATTATTAGTAAGTTTTATGTAAGAGTAAATTCTTTTTTAAAAGAAACTATTTCAATTTTACTACAATTTAGTCCTTCTTGAAGACAAATACCCATGTGTCATGTAATTTTCGTTCCGTGCCTACACTAACATAAGTTTTAATTTAATACTTTGATGAACGAAAGAATTCCAGTTTTCTCAAATATGTATATCACATTTTAAGTAGTTCCCGTTACTTTTCACATTTCCGAGTATATTATTCACCTACTGTTTACGATTAATTTTCAAACATGACGATAACAAAGTGTCAATCGAAAATGTTGGCATTTCGCAACCCCCCTGACTACCAACCCCAGGGTACACCATGAGTTGACTATATTTTAGTCGAAACCTCTTCCTCGCCAGAAGCCGTTCCGACCGAACCGACCAGTCCAATTTACGATGCCGAGGACATTCCTGGCATAGCCGAGGTCCAAGATTCAAGTATCTGGTTGGTTCGAGATAGGATCGTGAGCAGCATACCATGCAACGAAATAAGTGAATAACATATCTATACAACCACAACCTAATTCGAGCGTACCTACTCTCGACTCGTTTTTTACGGTCGTATTGCCATCATATATCGAAACGCGAGAAAGAATTTATCGTGTCATGATTTTTCTCGACATGAACCCAACGTGAAGTACACTATTAGAATTTTTTTTTGACTTTACAAAGATGTGTGGATCATGCTCAGTAGATTTTTCAGATGCAAAAGGAAAGAAAAAATCCATCCTAAACAATCATATATTTCAAGCATATGTACACTGAATATTACTGGAGATTTTTTCCAACTCCAGTTATATTCATTACTACACCAAAAGTTCCAAACAATGCATTATAAATATGTACACTGTATCATACGGAAATCACTTTTTCCCATTAAGTTCGTGTAATCCAATCATTCGTGATTCAATTGAAACAGATATTCACAGGACTACCCAAGGTACGAGTATATATGAAACAGTAATATTATAAACTTTCACTAACATGGAAAACTATCAATCCCTAGGTAGATATTTTTTCAAAGTTTTGGACGAAAATGCACAACTACTCATCAGCACTTTTTTGGATAACTTTAACAGATGAAACACTCATTTCTTGCATAAAATTACGACTGTGTGGCCTTTGGAGATAATAGTAATATTTCTCAGGAGAGCTTGGCTTTCTACTTCTTTACAATTATACAAGTGTCATAATTATTTTTATATATAACCCTTTTCGAAAAAATATTCATAATTTTTTGTAAAAAAATCAAAAAAAAATTTTTTTCAAAAACGAATATATCCTAAAAAAACTATTCAATTCATACTATTCGCTTGTGGTATGGAACTGACATAAGAAACTAACAGCATAACATCTAGCATGATTTCCTGGTACGCTCGCTTTCGATTAGTGTCTGATATCGGTGTTTTAGAACATACTATTTTTCGTTTCTCTGAATATGTAAAAACGTTTCAAAAGTTTCCACATATTTTAAACATCACGGTTGATGACAGAGGGGAGCGATGAAAAAGTCAAATAGTATTCAATCTTCGGGTAGTGTGAATAAAAAAATAATAGTATTTGAAGGAAAAGGTGGAAAAGAAGTAAACAGCAGTGGACTGTTTGGATTGGGATGTTGGCCGCAGCTGCACTGATATTTCCAGGCTTTCAAAAGTATTCCAAAGTTAAGTATCACACGTATAGTCGAAGTAACCGGTATTGTGCATACTTAAAGTGTCGGCGCCAAAACCAATACAAAGAAATAGAGCTACTGCCAACTAGTCCATGTGTACTGAAGAATTGGCGGTTCGTATTGGATGATTTTTACTAACCCAGGTTTATGATTGGCTGAAGAGACATAAAATTAAATTTGAAGTCATGTTTCGGCGACGAATAGAATGCGAGTCGTCGTGTTCTCAATGTACAGTTTAGGAACTGATCGCGATTTGAGTCTTGAAATTCGATATTGATGCAGTTATAATTACTTAAAATTTTTGTTATCTGTTTGAAATGTGGCGTCCTTGGGCAACAATGAGAAAAAGTTAATAAGATTCCGATGCATTTGATTATTGATACACAGAGAGTATGTTTCAACGTATATAAGAATCTACATCTCAAGTTTGGTTTCGAGGGAAACAAACTATTACAAGCAACATCAGATTTGACCGAAATTACTTTCTCAAATGTGAGTAAAGAAGTTAAAAAACAAACCTTATGAAAGCAAGACGCGATGTGATACGGGATTACCAAAACCTTTAGATGTTCATCTAATAAAATCATTGAAAAAAATAATATACGACTGTTAGAAAAGCAATGAGATTCCTACAACTGAAATCATAAGGAATAAATTGAATACTTCCGGCCATAACGTGAGCTGTGGTGACAAAACTCTTCCAAAATGGGTGAAGAAACTAGGATTTAGATTTAAAATAATAAACAAACGTCGAGCAGTTACGGAAAGCAGAAGAATAGTGGAGTTGTGTAAATTATACTTAGAAAAAATAACCATATATAGACAAGAACAACGGCAAATTTTCTATTTGGACGAAACTTGGTATGACACTTACGACATAAATTATAGGTTCGACTGATGGTTCGAGAATGTGTACACCTAACATACCTGCAAACAAAGGATCGCCACTAATCATTGTGCATTGCGGAGGAAGTTAAAGATGGGTTCCGAATTCTTTGAAATTATGTGAAAAAAAACTTGAGCACTGCAATGTTGACTATTATAAGCACATGGAAGCTAATATTTTCGAGGAATGGTTTGAAAACACATTGATCCATAAATAGTGTAATAATTCTTGACAACACTTCCTCATTCGCGACAGCTCATGAAAGTACCGAATTAAAATTCAAGGAAAGATGAAATACAAAGTCTTTTAATGAATGTCAATTT